>JASCZI010090868.1:40346-61491 GCA_036250425.1 Stylosanthes scabra
AGATAATTTAATTCAAAATTTAATTTTGATAAATTGTTTTTATTTTGCTATATAAGAGTACTGTTATATTGTCACTCAATCCTATGCCACTACATGTGAGATTTGAGGTATTGGGAGTGAGAACCTAAAACCCTAAACCTAATACATGATTGAAAATCCTTGTAAAATACTTTTGTTTGGAGAGCACATCAAAAATAAAATTTTGCAATCTAAAGTGAGTTATGCTAGGTGTACACCAAAAATTAGCAACTAGTATAATATAAAATACATGTTAAAATACAAAATTCATATTGAAAATGACTTAAACACTACATGTATATTCATACATAAATACTTGGTGGTTGATTTGGTACATAATGACTTAAACGCTACACGTCTGGGTACGCACCAGACCAAAAAAAAAAAAAATTGAACACCTTTTCGGTACGTTTTGAGTACGGTTGGGTACGTCGTGGGTACGACTGAATATAATTTTTTGTTTAAATTAATTTAAAATTACGTTATTTTGAGTCAATTTTTTTATTTTTTATTCTAAAATCATTTAAATATGAGATTTAATACGTTAAATTGAGTATTTAAATGTTGTTTTATGAATTAATCTATCTGTACCATTGTACATACTTGTACGCACCATTTAGCAACACAAAAATATAAACATTAGCACAGAAAAATTTCTATTTCTGTGCTAATGTTTATATTTTTTCGTGTTACTAAATAATGTATATAGGTGTGTATAATAGTATATCAAGTATTACCGTTTATTTATAAATAAAAATTTATTAAATTAGACATAAAATATATTTTATTAGTTAAAATATATTATTTATCCCTTAGAATTTATCTGTAATGTATCTGTGCAACATAGTGTGGGAGTATTTATGATTATGTTATTGATACTTGGAAAGTAAAATAAATAGTTAGGATTTTAGGGTTTTAGGTCTAAATTATATTTTAATAACTACAATTTTAATGAACAAATCGGAATCTACTTCCATGTATGACCTTTTTTTTTTGGATCTAAAGATTATATGAAAGGGGGGAAATGTTTATAGCCTCGGCTATTTGCCAACTTGTGGCTTTAAAACCTTGCAGTTGTACAAGCCTGCATCAAAAAAGGCATTCTCAACAACCACAATCGGGATAAAAGGAGTATAAGTTGGGTTGCAAATAGTCTCTGGCACATAGCCCCAGATTTTAAAAATACAAATGAACAAAATCTGTGGTAGATTACCACGAGATTTCACTTTTTCATTTGAATATAATGTTTAGCAGCCTTAAACGGATTCCATTTTTTGCAATACACATAACCCACGGATTATGTGTACTTGGTTAATACATGTTAGGCTGCCAAGGATTACATAGAAGGATTTTAGGACAAATTGGACTTGGTTTTAGAATTAGGACAATCTGCTCATGTTTTCCTCCAAATGATTTGTTTAGGTAACTTGCCCTATATATGTACATCAAATTTGATTAAAAATATGAAGTGATGCTTAAAACCATAAAAGGCTTAAGTAATAAACACTAATTAGTAAGCATGAATTCATGAGAACATATTCTAAAGGCCTCAAAAGGCAGAAAGCCATCAAGTCATAAGCATAAATAACACAGCATGAAGCATAAGCACAAATAACCCAAATTCTAGTAATCTACGAATCTATTTCTCATCATTTTCTTCATTGTAATCATTATCATCCTCCTTGATCTCTAGTGGGGGCATATCCCTCTTCCTCTTATCCACTTGAATTGTCTATATATATCATCTTCAAATTATGCTTCTTCTTCTACCACCTCCTCAATCATTTTTACTTTTTTGTTACTCTTGGTCTGGAAGCTTTGGAATCTGTTGCACTTGTTCTGCCACCACCACTTGAAGGTTCTTTTCTTTTTTCCTAATCCAGATGCCCTATGCACACTTCTCCAATCTGAACCGTAATCACCATCACCTTTCAAAAACCAAATTTTTTGGTCCATCATTGTCATCTTTCTCCATCTCTCCAACATGCCACTCACTAAACTCATCAATATCATTGAGTGAAATAGAGTCAGTTTCATTCCTAAAACTATATCTTCTCTTTAGAGCTTGATTACATTTAATATAACCCAAGTCATGCATTATTTTGATGTCAAGTTTATTCCTCCTCGTAGTATGAACCTATTCCGAAGGTGAATTTAGGATTACCTCTCATGGTTGTGGAACATAGATTTGTTGGATCGGGACACAAGACTACGATGTATCTTCTTCCTCTGGGTTGGCATCTCCACGAGGGTGGTAGTACTTGCAAAGGGACTTCGACGCTTAAGGCTGAATAGTCTTTGAGATGAAATTATGGTAATATGAATGTGTGGGTGTGAGAATCGTATCTGTGGGAGCTAATAGCTGCCTTATTTATGTTGTTTGCCTCTTAGAGGAGGCAATAAATTTAATTAACCATTTCTGATGTTTTTAGGAAGGTTTAGGTAAGATGTGTTTTTAAATATGAAGATATGATTTCTTATGATTTGAATTATAAAAACCGTGTTTGGTTGTTATTCAAGTTCTCCGAAATCATGTTTGGTTTTCTGGTTTTCTTGAGTCCAAAGGGAATGATCAGAACAGAGGCCCCGATCAGTGGAGGTCCATTGACTAGGTTTGTTCGGTTTGGTAGTAGAAAAGAGGCAAAATTTCTGTGGCAATGTGCAATTTTTGCCACTATTTGTACTATTTGGTTAGAGTGTAATACACACACTTCCAGTTACTATTGTTCTGAGAAGCATGTTTCATATTGCTGACATGCATGTATTATGGGATAGAATTAGATGCCTAGCATCTAGTTGGACAGTCATGCTTTATAGATAATCCTTTCTTTTTTCTTTTGTTTTTGTATAGGGGATCCAATATTGCCCAATTTGTATTATCCTCTAATTCACTAATTACGCTTTGCAGCTTTGACAAGCTCTTTAAATATTCAAAGTTCAAACTTGATGTATACTGTGACATTGTAGTCCAACAGATCTTAAAGCTTCAATGTTTTCAGTTTGAAATTGTTTTTCATGTGTGCAATACTATTTCACTGGACTTTACTGCTAATGATCTCTTAAAGCACATGATCTCTTTAGAGTACTTTACGTCTCAAACATTTGAGATTGGAAAGCTATGCTTCGTTAATCTTTTGTTGAGAGGATATCTTTTCCTCCCTTTTCTTGAATTATTCTTTTCCCCGTCTTAATGATATTCTTCTTTTATAAAGTGAAACAAAAGGAACTATTTCACTTATAAATATATTTGTATTTCTGTACTGATATGAAATCTCATATCACATGAATCAATTTTTCTGTACATTACTTTATAAGTTTCTGTATTTGTTTGTACTTGCACTCATATATCATGGTGGATTTTTTTTCCCCTTCCAGAAAAGACTAAGAGCTGAAATCTCTGATACTGATTATCAAGCTTATCAAGTGTTGCAGCCTCACATATCTCATGTAGAGAATGAAAAACGTTGTAAAATGGAATCCTTGAATACATGTAAAAAAAGGTAAAAGTCATAACATGTATGAAATGCTCTACATTCATGTTTGCTATTAGTGAAAATCTTATGTATCCCTTCTCTTCCAATCTTTCAGGTTGAACGGCATGGACCATAAAGTTACAAAATATTTGGATGTATTGCGAGATGCAGGGACAGGCAAGATTTTTGAAGCCTATAATTGGGTCCAAGAACATCATAAAATCTTCAATAAGGAGGTTTATGGCCCAGTATTAGTAGAGGTACCTGTGGCGAACATTTATGTTGTTCAGCTGTTATAGCTTTTTGACTTCTTACTTAGTCTGTTAAGTACGGGTGTAACTACAGGTGAATGTCCGAGATCGAGGTCATGCTGCTTACCTAGAGGGTCAAGCTGCGCAATATATTTGGAAGGTAACTATTGATGTTATAAGCAAATCTATTGCATTCTATTTTTATAAAGACTGCACGTTATGTTTTTGTTAATAAAAATTTGGTTGTTTGGTTAAGGAGATTTATTTATTTTCTGATGACTTAAATTAAGTTTCTTAAGTGTGAACTATTTTGAAATTGTAGATGGAGTTCTATTTATTTTTTCCCTATTTATGGGGAGAATGTTAATGGTGTCTTTTGGGGTGCCTGGTTTATTTCAGAGATCTTCTCCCAGAATGATTTGTTCCTTTTTGTTTAGTCTTATATTTTCTTGTTGTATGGTTTATTTAGGAGCATAATAGCTTATTTCTGTAGTATTGCAATTATGATTTTTAACAAATCTCTCATCAGTAAGAACTACACACACTTGTACATCATCCAATTGGTTACTTGCCTTACCTATGTGATTACTTCTGTATGCATGTCAATGACGATACTTTTAATTTTGTTCTGCTTCCAACTATTTATTTTAAATTTTTAATTAGTTATGTTTAAAACAATCATGGTCAGTTGACAGAGAAGAACTATATACTGGTAACTAGTAACTATACCCTTGAGTGGATCTTGTGTATACGGGGTTAAATTAAATGCAATCAAAGTATAAATAAAAGAGTATATGATTTGGTAAAAAAAATAGAAAAGATTACTTGAGAGCTGTAAAAAAAAAAAGGAAAATTAAGCAGTACACCTTCAAAGGGTTGAGTTGAGTGCATCTGCAACCACAAGTACTCAACCAGATGAAGGATGTAAATCCTATATGACAAAGTATTAATGAAATCAATGACTTTGTTGCCACTGACCAGAATGATATCATCAACCTGTGAACATTATTCCCCTTAAGGGTAACATCAGCAAAGACCATTATGGTACAGCTCCCGTTAATTCTGAGACACAACACACTTAATCATGTTACCATTTTTATGTTTGGGAACAGACGGACCCATTATGTGAATTGAGAGAGATATAAACCTTTAGATTCAAGCCAAGTGGGTTAAATGATGGTTGCTTTTGGTGTTATTTATGATGAAAAGGTAGCACTCATGCTTGAGGGGAAGTTTGAAAATACAGCTATTGACCAGCGATGTGAAGCTGAAAGTGGGTTATTGAATTTTCAACAATGCTATATAAACAATTGGAACGATAACTATTGTGTAGTTGTCTTGGATAATTGTCAAAATGAGTTATTACATAGTGTTATTGTTAAAATTTTCTTTAGCTTCTCTGTTATTATTTGTGCGGATCTTTCTCTGTAATTTCTCCTTTTTTGCCCCTTATATCCTTTGCTAAGTTCTAAAGATAAGGTTTCTGATAACTTTTGATTGCTATAAGTGCTGCACTTTTTCCCCCTTTCTTTTGGGGCATTTTAGATGAATCATCTAGGCGCTTACAATGTCTATTTTTTTTGTGTTCAAATTCAGTCGTTCATAACACAAGATCCTGGTGATCGGGACCTCTTGGTGAAGAACCTAAAGTGCTTTGATGTTCCAGTTTTAAATTATGCTGGTGATGTTGACCAACGAAAAGGGATTTCTGAAATTCGAGATGATGTAAGTTTGGTGGTTAAATTTTTTTGCACTCCCAATTCTAGTTACCTAAGGTTTTAAAATTATTTTAACCAGATGCGTGCCCTTGGCATTCACTCCCGGCTGGACCAAGTCTTTGATGCTCCAATTGCTGTCAAGGAGGTTTTGATTCGCCAGTTTAATTTGGATAATTCTGTATGCCTCCTGAGCTACCTTTATAGATTAATACTTCAAATTCATATGCTTTTTAAAATGCTAACGTGTTTGTGTGTGATTGTTGTATAATTTTCACTTTATCTTCCAATTATTCTATTTCAGTATATTGGATCCAAAGTTACTGATGAGAAGGCTGACGAGGTTCCAAAATTGGGAATTTATAATTTGTGGACACCGGAAAATCACTATGTGTGGTCTAAGTCTAAATATGGGGGGCATATTTCTGCCATGGTCGAACAAGTGGGAGTCCCAAAGTTTATAGAGAATAGTATGCCACTTTGAAACTTGTTAAACAACAGGCAAATGATGTTGGTTAATTTTAATGCCGGTTTTTTATTTTCCTCTCTTTTCCCTTCTGTTGTACTACTAGGTTCAAATGTCGGAGAAATTGAGAAGCTGAAATTCCAGGAAAAGGATCTTGAAGGAAGTATTGCTACCTTGGATGAAGATGCTAAGAGATCTCGAGATAAGCATAAATTCTTAATTAATAAATCTGCCGAACTTCGTAGAAAGATGGTAGGCCATTGCCATGGACAAATTACAATTCAATTGCAATGTATTAGTTTCTCTCTAAGCTAGAACTGATCGTTCTCTGGACACAATTTGACTGATTAAAATTTTTAGGAGGAGATTAATGATTTATTCCAAGAAGAGAAACGAAAACTCCATCGTATTGGTAAGAGTAGAAGTTGTCTGCTTTTTTTTAAAATTTAATTTTTTGTCAGATTGCTTGCCCGGTTGAAGACCTATTTCTCTCTGTCTGTCTGTCTGTCTGTCTGTCTCTGCGTGTGTGTGTTGATTGAAAGACAATGAGGTTTGTTTTCTTAGGACAATAGGTTTTGCAGATATCATAGGCTTCTTTCTTTGAACATCCATTGTTAATTATTTCCCAAGCTTAGGTTGTGCAGGAAGACAGAATCTTCAGTGAATGAAATTTGTGAAAATAAGAGAAGGTGAGAGACATAAGAATTCTGTGTGTCTTGGCTATACAATGGAAACTAGTTTATATAGCCTAAAAAGTG
The DNA here is from genome assembly GCA_036250425.1 of Stylosanthes scabra. Lineage (NCBI taxonomy): Eukaryota > Viridiplantae > Streptophyta > Magnoliopsida > Fabales > Fabaceae > Stylosanthes > Stylosanthes scabra. Next base: position 47,028 of record JASCZI010090868.1, read on the forward strand.
AATCTATACATAATTACACGATGTACACAATTAACGACCATATTGTAACGGATCCTAAGAGATTGTAACTGCCCCTATTCTAATTCTATAAGGCTCCATGTGGTTTATGTACATTGTGATACAGAGGAAGAGGGGGATGGTAGGGAACCGAGGCAAAGGCATTGGTTGAGGAAGAGAGATTGGTGGCTAACATGCAGGGACGTGGGAGGTAGAGGAGGGTGAGTAGAGGGAGGATGGAAGGGGTTGAAGGAGGCAGAGGCAGAGGTAGGAGGGTGAATCGGAACAAAGAAAGTGAGGGAATCATCAGTTGTGCTACTTGATGAGGCAATGTGTGGAGAATTTCCAAAAAAAAAAAAATTGGTGCATGAATGTGCCTGTGATGACAGATGACAACAAAACAGTTGGGGTTGGACTGCGTTTGATGCTGGAACTGGCATTGTGGTTATTGATTGAAGATGGTGAGTGATGATGGTGTTGATTGACAATTGTGACCGGTGTTAAATAAAGCTGAGAACCCTGGAACAGTATAGACAATAAGATTTGGAAAATGAATTAAATAAATGCATGATCTTATATCCTAGTTACGTAATATCACACAGATAAGTAGTGAGTGACTGTTATATTTGGTGTGTGATGATTGGGGTAGGCAAAAATTAGATTGGAAAGGCATTGGGTTCTGGATATCTTTAACTTTTTGTATCTTTTTCTTTCCTCATCATAGTCCTCTTCTAGACTAGGTTCTGATGGTATGAAAGCTTATTGTTGTTTTACTATTTCATATATTTTAATGGATGAATTAATTTCCTTTCTTGGGCTTCAGAGAAAAAGAGAGATGAACTGAAATCATTGGAGGAGCCCATCGATAGAGATGCCGAGATAGCAAAGTTTGTTGATCAAGCAAATAAACTTAACATTCAGAGATTCCATAATGCAATGAAACTAAAGGTGATATTCAATTCCATTTCCTCTTAATTTCATGTTATTTGAAGGTTAACATTTTATTATTCGATGTTGTTGGGATTAATTTGTTTTGGTGTTGGTTCAAACACATTCTAACTTTTCTCTTTTAATGTCTTTCTCCCACTGAGGATAGAGATATCAAGTTATTTTGCTGTTGATGCTCCCAAATTTTTTGACAGGAACTTCTCATTGAGTGTGTTGCTTATAGAAGAAGCTTTATTGAACAACGGATATCTTCGATTGAATTTGATGCTAAGGTAATCCGTTGATAATCTTAATGCTGATGTTACACGCTTGCACTAGAATGATTTAACGTGCTGTTGACATGGATCAAGTAGAATTTTGTGTAACAATCCATTTGGAATTTATTATTTATTTCTTCACTTTTAATTCCTATGGTGTCATGATTGACAAGAAATTTCAAATAGTGAAACACCATTGAGGTAAAGTTTGTTGCCTGAAGTTAATTACTTCTAGTGTAAGTTTAATTACTACTGATATGAAAATCTTCTCGCTATTTGCTTAACATATTGCCACTGTCTCTAATTTGCCTGTTGCCACTGTTGTGAATTGAGATTTCCAATTTTTATAAGTAGCGGGTTTATGTCAATGTCTTTTTTCTTTTCGATTTTTTAAAGTTATTAATTATTAGTGATTAACTATTATATCTAAACTCTAAAGCAATAACTAAGCCTTTGGTGGGATCAGCTATCTGGATTCACAAAACTTGTGCAGCCAATGATTGGTTATTATTAATTATATGACTGTCATGCTTTGACAAAGCCTTACATTGGTTGTTGGGACTATTTCACACCACCCCTCTATTATTGAAGCTTTCAATCAATGATAAAGATTTTATAATAAATATGACATGTACAGTGTTATTGGTTTTATTAGAATGAGTTAAAGGTAATTGTAAACTAGGCGTACACCTGCCACATGTAATCTCCAAGAGTTATAACTTTGTTAGGATATTATTGACTGTTACTATTTAATGATGGCTTAGTTTGGACTTGCAGACTACTATACATATGTAACGTATGTTGGAGAAATTTTAGTAAACATCATCCCCAACCGCATTAGAAATATGACCTATAAAGATGCTACAAATAAATATTAAAGTGAGGTTCCGCATCACTATCCTCATGGGTTCAATTTTTGGTGTTGAATTAGGCCAACTTAATTCTATCCAATGATTGTTGCCCGGCTATTTTCAAATGTCATCATGCTAACTATTCAGATTTCATATTGTGTTTGGAAGAGATTCATATTTTTTTATTTTTATGTTTTTACCACTGTTAGCATTCTTCTTGATTGAAAATCCATTACCGGGGACTAATTTGGCTAAATATGTGGAATTCCTTGCTGTGGTAGATTTTCTTAGGTTTAGGCTTATGGTCTTCTTGTTTTTCTACAACAGAAGCAACATCACATTTATTATCTCTCCCCCTTCCCCCTTCTTTGTCTCTCTCTCACTCGTAAAATTTTGAATTTCTAGATTGGAAAATTGGAGGCAGATCTAAAGCAGCATGAGGGGGTTGCCATTCGGGCAACTATGCAATTTCAGAACTGTGAGAAGCTAATTAGTTTTTCTTCTTATCTAATGATCTTGTGCAGCAGAGCTGATGGTCATTTTGTATTTTGTTCAGTTGAGAAAGAGACTGAGAGTTGTCAACAGCAGCTGGCAGAATCCTTGAATCTTGCTAAATCAATTGCACCATTGACACCTGAGCTAGAGAACGAATTTCACAAGGTTTGTGTCGCTGATGAGGAATGTGATGTGCACTTTTTTTAATATGATAATATAATTGATATTTTGCATTTGAATAATTGCTACTTGAAGTTATTGATCTCTTATTTTCTGTCTTAAATTGGCAAAACAAAGGAATATATTTCAGAAAGCATGACAACTGAATCTCATTTATTCTAGTAATAATATCCTCCTAAACCAGGAAGCAATCTCCTTATTAGATGTCTGATCTACAAACAAGATAATAAATCATTTAAGCTTAAATAAGGAAGCAATAAATAAATATTAAAGTCCCATGCCACTCTTGACCTAGATTTTGAGTGTTGATTTCGGCTCACTTGATTCTACTGTGGCATCAAAGTCTATCCCTGTGGTTGTTACTAGGTCGTCCAAAAATGTCCGATCATGCAAACATCATGCAACGGGTGTCCAATTTTAGAGAGTTCCAGATTTCCTAGAAATAAGGCTTAGATAGCCTTTGTAAGAGATTGAGCATTCCACATCTCTTGAGCTAGCTTTTATGTACCATTATACACCTCCATACACCCGTTGTCGTCTTCTTCTATTTTGATTTATGTGTTGAGGTACACTATTTCTGTGCTATATGTAACTGTTTCTGTGCTATCGTATGTTGGTATTTATGTGTTTTGTGAATTTTTCTGTGCTGATGTTTACATTTTTGGTATTGTAAATGAGATGTATGGAAGTGTACAGTGGTACATGTGCATTACCGGTATTAGGTTCACTTAATTCTAATAATGAACATTGTTGAATTTCAGAGGATAAGGATTCTGTGGGTTTAACCTACACAGCCTAAAGAGGGAATATGTACATTATGGTTTAACTGATCTTATAATATCCTAATTTATTCAGAGATGTTCTAACAAATTAGATTTCTAAACTTCATGTAATGATTACTAAAATTTATATTGTCCCTTGAAGTTCTAGATAGATGTTGGTCATTCTCAGATTGCACCTTAAATTGGCAAAATTGACTCTGAAAGTGTTTCTAATCCACCACTTGGAGATGGCTTAGGGAGTTGATCAAATTTTTGGAAATTCTGCTTATATTTTGACAGAACTACAATACACTAAAATTTCTGCTTATTGAATGAGGGTACTTGACAATCTGAGGTAAGTTGCTGTGCCACTGGACCAATCTTTTACACTCCCTGGGTGAAACCTAGAAATGGGGGTGCTGAGCTTTTTGTTGATTTTCTGGCATATGGATCGTGTCTTAAAGGGCTAAAACTTGTCATAAACCCTATCACAGTTATTAGAAATTTTTTTCCCATCAAAACCTCATTTATATTTTCTTCTTCTACTTGTCCGTCCTTCTCCCATGCTTTTATCTTTCATTCAGCTGCTGTTTGCATTTTGCAATGACCATATTGGCATGGTTTCTATCTGGTGGCAACACCATGGAATGTGCCCGGTCATCCGCGTTTGAACCTTGAAGCATTGTCTTTGATGGTCTGGAACAGGCTCTTAAGTTCTTCTTTTGCTTCTTTTGGCTCAACCATGTTCTCTCATGACAATGTTGTTTCCTCGTATTGTTACTGTTCTATAAGTCTGTTGTGCAGTTTTAGACATTAGCCCTCATTTTGGATGCTCTTCTTTTCTAAATAGTAGTATTATTAGGATATAGAAAATAGAAATTAGGAGGAGGAATCTTCTGTAGATAGCACAACCATAAGCTTAATGTATATAACAAAGAAATGCATGCTAGTTGCACTACACATTCACCATCATAATATATATATTGATTTGTCTAACTGAAGTAATTTGTAATTTCTTGTTTACCTAACTTTTGAGCACCTTGAGAGAATTTGGGTATTTTCATGCAGATGCCCACTACAATTGAGGATTTAAATACTGCTATCCGAGAAACAATCTCTGAAGCCAGGTCAATCTTCACACTTAATAATAATGCATTGGAGGAGTATGAGGATCGTCAACAAAAGGTAGTTGTTCTGTTCTTGCACTTGGCCTGCATTATGTTGACACGTCAAGTGAAGTCACGGTTAATTTTCAGATAGAAGAGCTTGCAGCAAAACTTGCTGCAGAGGAGGAAGAACATGGAAGATCTAATACTGAAATTGAGGAAATTAAGGTTAGTTAAGTGATTTGTTTGAGACGTCACTTGATTGTTGTGTTAGGAATGCAACTATAATTGCTACTATTAAGTTGTCCTTCCTCAAAATATAATCTAATATTGAGAATTGTAATTTAATGGGCATTTTTTTTTTCTAGTTTTATGAAAACATTATGGGTACTAATAGTTTGAATTATATTTGTGTCTCCATAGTATACTAGGCCTAAACCCATGCAATGCGCGGGATTAAAATGTGTAATTTTTTCATAAAAATGATTGTTTAAAAATGAATGAAAAGTCTATTTTAGTAACGTGTTTGTAGATTGTGTTGATGTATAATTATTTCAATTAAAATTACATAATCTACTAATTGTTTTAGTAGTTTAGATGTGAGTAGTTGAGTTGTTTAATATGTGTTTATAGCAAATTATGTAAAGGTTTAATATGTGTTTCTAAAGGTTTTTTAGTAGTTTAATGTGTTTCTAAAGGTTTTTACATTGATGTTCTCCTCTAGCAAATGTGAGTAATTGAGTTGTACGATAGCTTGTATGTTTTCATATAACTTTAGTTTTCCTTCTCAAATAAAAGAATCATGATCATTTTTATCAAAGAATAACATTATACTTTTACCTATTAAAGAATTTTTGCAATCTTCTCTTGTATTTCAATCTAAACAACAACAACAACAAAGCCCTGTCCATATGGGTCGGCTACATGGATCAAACGACGCCACTGATCAAACGTGTGTTTATGCAATTGATTATAGCTTTGTATGTTTTCATGTAATTTTTTTAGTTTTTCTTCCCAAATTATGTAAAAGAATAATTCTAATTCTTATCAAAGAATCAAATTATAGGTTCATTTCTAATTAAAATTTTCCAATCTCTTTTTGCATTTACCAAAAAGGCCTTTTCTAATTAAATTGTCTTTATGTATGATTTCATGTAATTTACCAAAAAAGCAATTATATGAAACATGCCACCCAAGTTACCTCATCAGTTCTAAATTTCCATGCCCTTCCTAAGGTTTGAACTTACCTCATATTTCATTTTCCTTTATGATTCATCTTCATTTGCAGTGTTACCTTCTTAAAATTTTAATCATATACCCGTCAGCCCTAGCTACTTCCTTTTCTTACTCTAGAAAATTTTTATCGTCTTCCTCTTGAATGGATTTTCAGCTTAAATAAGGATCATTGACAACAAAAATTTATGCTTGTTAGCTCCCTCAACTACTTCCATTGATCCATCATATGAAGTTGATTAAATGTCAAGTTGAATTAAGCCTTTTGGGAAAATTAGAGAATGTAATCTAATGTTGACTTTAATTTGCAGCTTTAAATTAGAGAATGGACTGTGGATGTTGTTTGATTCTATATCCTTATCCTTATCACTTTTGTTCATGCTTTTGATTCTCTAAAAAATTTTGTCATGGGCAAAGCACCAATATGTAAGTTATTTCTGCAGGATAAATGGCTTCCAGCACTTCGAAACCTTGTGGCTCAGATAAATGAAACTTTTGGCCGTAATTTTCAAGAGATGGCTGTTGCTGGCGAAGTTTCGCTAGGTATGTAAGTTGGTAATTCAAATTCAATGTTTTTGGGTTTCCTTGTCTTTTTATCCTAATATATTGTTTGAACCTCTTCTTAGATGAGCGTGATAAGGAATATGGCCAATATGGAATTTGTATCAAAGTCAAATTCAGGTGACTACAGTTTGAACATCTAAACCAATTTCTACCTTCACTCTTTATTCTCTTTTCTGACTTCTGATCATATCTGCTTTCACTTGAAAACCTGATTGTACAATCTAGATTTTTTGCAGATGTAGCTGAAAATAATAACCCTGGTGTTATTATCAATTTAATTTTGACCATTTATTTTACACCATGGTAACATTTGTAATTGGGGCACATACAGGATATTAGAATTTAGGGGAATCATATATTTTCCGGTATCTTTGTATTTATTTTTATTTCTTATATTGAGTTTGTTTAGTATATGAATATGCATACAAACCAGCATACAAACCAGCTTTAGTTAGTTGAGATGTGTGCTAGCTAGGTGAACTGCCACAGCTGGTGCCTGGTGTCGTAAGTTTTAATTAACTTATGATTTTGGTTTCGTAAACTACCCTTAGATTAGCTTGATGAAGATACTTAAGGAGTTAAGGTGCTGTATAATTTACTTGTCTGTACACTTGGTTCATTTAGTTCAATATCTCAGATTCAGAATGACTCCTCTCTCCTCTCTCATTTCTCAAAATATAATAGGTAGTTCATCTGTCATAAGCATATGTACTACCACTCATGCAACTTATATTTCTTTATGCCGACAAACTCCATTGCATCCTAGCTATTTTTCTTCATTTTCTCCCTCTCTCAGCATGTCTTTTCTCCATTATTAACAGACAAAATGGAAAACTTGAAGTTCTTAGTGCTCATCATCAATCTGGAGGGGTATTGTGAAGGGCTTTCTTTTGTTAAGCTTTCTTTTTACATGGTGCTACTATATGAATCCTTCCTTAAACTGACTTTTTTTTTTAATAGGAGCGATCAGTTTCAACTATCGTATATCTTCTTTCCCTTCAGGATCTTACAAATGTCCCGTTTAGAGTTGTTGATGAAATCAACCAGGGTCAGTGACTCTGAAGCTAATTCTTTACCGATTGATCTTTAACAGTGCTCTAGAGACCTTCATTGACAGTTTTGTTTTATTTATTTATCAGGCATGGACAAAATAAACGAAAGAAAGATGTTCCAGCAACTAGTCAGAGCTGCAAGCAAGCCGAATACGCCACAGTGAGTACTAACTGATCTGTACTATACTCTATCTTTGAAGTTCCATCACCCAATTAAGCTTTTACCATATAAATATGTTGGATCAATTTTGTCTTTCAAAGATTCTTTCAAAACTAATAATAGCTGATGCATCCTCGAGTGTGATATCTTAAAATAATACTAACATTTGCAATATTGTAAGTCGCCTGGAATTGACTAATAGGAAAAAGTTTCGAGAAGTATGCACAAGATTATTGATTCAAACTTAATTACCAATAACAAATAATAGAAAAAAGACCTAATTTTTCAAAAATGTCCATAGGCCATAACACTGATATTGGGAAATTATGGTTTATCTTAGTGAATTTTAAATCATTTTGTTCATTAAATGTTAAGTAGGTGCTTCTTGCTTACCCCCAAATTGCTTCCAAACCTTCAATATAGTGAAGCATGCACCATATTGACTGTGATGAATGGCCCTTGGATTCGCGAACCCACAGAGAGTAATCTCTCAACCCTAGTATTTTGTTGTTGTTATTATTATTATTGTTGTTGTTGTTGCTATGTGTCTCACAACACGTTATCTTTTTATTAAATTTGATTTGATTTTAGTATGGAAGGAAGGTGAAGCATATGGTATTATTGTCTGCGGTCTCTTGGGGAAAACCCATTGTTGAAGGTACAACAAGCAGGTGTATGTGAGCTTTTGGAATGTGCTTTGTTTTAACTTAGTATATATTTTGCGCAGAATCTAGATACACTGCATTTGAATGGTGTTTTTTTCTTGTTTTGGGTTGTAAGTTGTAACCACTATGCTATTATGAACTCTCCAAACCCTTATGCTATTATGATATCTAACGTATTTATTCCCACCATAGTTAATACGACTTCGGAAAAATTTTTTCCACACCTTATTTTAATATGGAAAACATTAGGGGAACAACAAAACTTGTCAATAATCTTGTAGTAATCTTTGCACAATTGCACATCAAACATCGATCGCATTGTTTTAACCATCCGTAATCAACAACCATAACTGATGCTTCCAACTTCGCATGATGAAGGTTCTTCTCAAGGCTAGGCTCTAAATTTGTAACATTAACGTTGCCTCGGTTATAACTTATAAGTTATATCATAGGAAGCGTTTCAAGTATATTAGGAGCATTCGGTGTTCTTGTGTTTTTAATCATTGATCTTAATTATATATATTTTTATAATTAAAATAAATTAAAATCAACGACTAAAAATACAAGAACATCTGATTTACCAGGTATATCGGAAATGCTTCCTATACCATAGGAGGGACGGACAAACCTGAAAAGGGTAAGCAAAGTTTTATACAGATAAAAAACACACGAGTGTTTCAGCTAAAAGCGCTACTAATATGCATTGCAATTGGATGAGGAGACAAGCTTTCAATGAAATATGATTAGAATTTATGAGCAGTGGAAGCTTAGAATGATTATCATCCTTCCACTGACATGGACACATTTAGCTAAGGATGCGTTTGGTTTAAGGGACTATTCACTGAAACTAAAAGACTGAGACTCAGTATCCTGTTTGTTGGTGAACTAAAATTTTAATCTCAATTCTCAAAATTTTAGTATTTTCAGTACCTTCAAATTGTAGGAAGTGAGAGACTGGAGACGGAGACTTCAATACATTTCTTTCCAAAAATATCCTTATTCAGTTTTTCTAATACCAACACTATCCATCATTCACTTTTGTTAATTTCAATTCTCTCTTGTTCCTCAATCTCATCCCAAGTGGCCCTCCCTCAAACTCATTCTTCTTATCAATCAGCACCTAGCTTCTCCTTCTCAAATCAATTTGCTCCTTGTGTTCGTCGCCACCGCCACTTCTTCTGCCGGAGATCTCGCCCCTTCTTCCAGTTCTTCTTCTACTGGGTTCAAATGGTGTAAACCCTAACATTCCTCTTCTTACTGGTTTTTATGATTTTAGAAATTTACAAACCAAAATGAAGTCTTTTCTTAAAATCTGGAGGAGAGGCAAGCACAGTGGAATTTTTTCACCAAAAAATTGAAAAAAATAAACATGATCATAGTGTTTTTGGTGGCTAACAAAGCTGATTTAGAAGTGGAGAGAAAGGTTGCAAATGATGTATTTCTTTTCTATTTACATACTTACATTACATTTACAGGTGCTAATTTAATGAAGGAATCAGGTTTTGGATGGTAATTGCTTAATGGTGGTGTTAAAGTTCAGAGAAGAAAAGTGTGGTTGAGAGAGAAGGGGATGAATAAAGGACAGAGAAGGGAATGAAGGGGGAGAAAATTAGGGTTATTTTGTTTTATTTTATTAAATAGTATAGGTATTTTAGTCATTTCATTCTTTTAGTCTTCACAAAACTCAATTTTATATTTTTTAAACTAAACACAATACACAAACCTAATTTAGTCTCAATCTTTCAGTCTCAGTTCCCCAGTCCCAGTCTCCCAGTCTCAGTCCTGCTGCCAAACGCAGCCTAACATAGACAGAACTATAGAGTGACTGATATGCTTTGAGTGACAGGGTGAAACGACGTTTGGCGCCACTTTGACTGGATTTTTCCCATTTCGGCTCCACTTTGACAGGGTTTTTCCCATTTCGGCTCGGCCCATTCAGTTTGCTGGCTTAAAAAAAGGGCTAAGGGTTTATTTATGCCGACCGAAATGTTAAATATGTTGGTTCGTTTAATTAATTAATTAATTAATTATTTTAAAAAATTAATTTTTTAAAATAAAAATAGCATTTTTTTTAGCAAAAAGCCTTTAAATAAAAAGGTTGTTAAAATAGCAAATTGGGTTTCTAGTCGTATGAAAGAAAATATAGAAATAAATATTGATTTTTTATAAAAACAATTCAAAAAAAATATAAATGGGTCATCTAGTTTAGTTTTATAAGTTTTTTTTCTGTCTCAAATTTATAATTTTTATAACTTTTTGAATATTTAAAAGAATTTCTCTCTTCATTCAATAACATCCACTACCACTAGCATTATCTTCTGATTAGTGTTAATAATCTATTTATATCATATAAAAGTTTATATTAAAAAATTTAAAAATGAAAATATAGTGCAAAATTGGTAACGAAAATGTTATTTTGTATTTTATAATTGTACCATATTAGCAATCTTTCAAAAATGCTAATTTTACAATGTAAAAAAAAAGTAGTATATGTCAACATAATAATGATACAAAATCTTAATCAACCTAATCATTATGGAAAATTCTATGGTGCTGAGGCCTTAAAACATCAGCATGTGCTGAGACGTCGTGGCTAGCTCCAGGGGTGACGCGTGACATTCTCCTGGCAGAGCCGGAAGTGGGCTGGTACTAGAACCTTCAGTCAAAGCAGGGTGGGTCCCTCCATAAGTCAGTGACTAAAGTTATGTGATTAGTGTTCAAAAATGTTATTTAGGAAATTACGGAGAATTAGTAACAGCGTATGGTGGGATCCATGAAAACACTTATTTTTGTTGATGTTATTGTGCAGAGAAGGACGCTAGAGATGGACCAATAAATGAAAGCGGAGCCCAGAACGTGAAAAAAAGGGTTAAATCGGTAAATTTTTGGACACTAAGAAATGAACCAAAAAAAAAAATGAATAGAATATTTGGAAGTATCCTCTCCACTTGGTAAAGAAACAAAATAGTGGCAAAGGCACCTTTTGCAATGAGGTGTTGTCCCTTAAAAAAAAACGGCTAAAACTCTTCGAATACGATAATTTGGATGAAATCCAAGACAAATAACAGTGCAAAGGGTCTACCGAGAAAAAAAAAAAAAGACAGTGCAAAGCATTAACATTAACATAGTTCAAATCCTTGTTAAAAACATTAACATTTTAAGTTAAACAATAATTATATACGCACATCTATTTTGACTAATTAAATTATTTATTTATATACTAAAAAATTATTTTAATATCAAATAGAAGTTCATTTTGATATTATTTTTAATTATTTAATATCGAAATAATTTTTTATATAGTATATAAATAAATGACTTGATTGATCAAAATAGGTGTACAATTTTAAAACACTTGCTATATAATAATTGTTGTACAAATAATTATAAAATAATTGCTTTCATCAAATTAAAACAATATCAAATGTATTAATTTCGCAGTAATCTTCTCTTGTTCTTTTTTTTCTATTATTTTCACCACCCTATGTTACGAATAAAACTTCATCCCCCATCACTCCACTTTTGCACTTGCTAATCACCAAAAAAAAAAATCAATTGCACTACCCCTTATTCAAATTCATATTATTCATGTTGTTAAGAAAATAAAAGACTAAAAAGAGAATTCCTCATATATTTCAAGCCTACTATTTCACTGGTCTTTTTTTGTCCTACAAACTTTAGCCAACAACCCACATTTTTGTACCTAACATTGCACAAAACTCACAAAACCTTCGTGGACCCACTTATTGCTTCCTCCTGCCACACGGTCCAACAACTCCTAAATTAAATCACATCCAATATATATTTATTTTTTAATTGACTAGCATTACGGTTCCCGTCGATTGCTCCCGTACACTAAACTCCATTCTTTCTGAATCACATCTCCTGGGATGCGGGACCCACCACTGAACCTTCTGCAACGCACTCACTCATTATTATATCACAAAATTCGATACATCCAACACACGCGTCACACATATGGCAAGCCACAACCCTCTCAGCACATGCTGATGATTTAAGGTCTCATCACCGTAGAATTTCCCAATCATTATATTTAGTATACAACTAGATTTAACCCCGCGCGATGCGCGCGGTAAAATATAAAAATATAAAAATATATATCTTTTAGTCTTAGAAAATAAAATTACTAAAAATTATGTGATAAAATAATTTTTATAGAATTATTTAGCTAATTTTAAAATATATGTAATTAATACTATATATATACAAATATTTTTGTATATTTTGTTAAACCTATAGTTTTTTCCATCTAAGTAGTAAATTATAATTGAAAAATAATATACCAATATATATAATAAATATAAGTAAGGATAAAAGTTTTCCATAACTATATAAAATAAATTCAACTCAACTCAACAAATAAGACATACATTATTAAAATTTAGACCATGTTTATGAATTAATGTTTTCTGTAATATAACTTTGTTTTATATAATTGAAGAAATTAATTTAAGAAATTATGAATTGATAATAATTCATAGGGTCCCTAATTGATAATATAGACGTTCCTTACTATATTTATTTCATTTATTTCGGAACGTTTTATATTTATTTTATCAATCTTTTCATCTTCTTAACTAATTCTATAAATAATATTTTATCAAATTGTTTTAAGTTATCTTATTTACTAAGACTTAAAAATATTCTCTTTTATATTTTTGTATTTTTTCTCACACATCATATTTGTTTAAATCTAGTAATATATAATTTTTCCTTTCGATAGGTTCTAGTAACATATAAATTTAGACACCAAAATGCATTCTATTAAACTATTACTTGTGCAAAATACACAAATGAGACAATTTCCTCAAAAATCCTACTTACATCACACTAACCCTCCATTTTATATCATATAATTTAACAATTATTTATGTAATAAATAAATGAAATTTATACACTTTAAGTAAAATTATAAAATATTCTATTCAGACATATTCATTTGACTTCATATGTTTGTTTTTGTTTTTCTTATTTTAAATAGCCTTTTTTATTTATTATTTTTGTTGTCTTTTTTAGATTATGTTTAAATAATTTAATACAAAATGAAACTATTAGATGAAATTCAAGTATGAATATAATGTTTTAATAATTAAAATTAATATTCAATTTTTTAATTTTATTTTTTATGAATTACGATAATATCATGTATTCTTTAACAATGATATTACTAGTAAATTATATTTTTAAAAAATTGCGAATTGTTGAAAGAGAAAAATTAAAATGGTGACATGTAAGTGTCAAAGAAATATATAACCAATAAATACAATTATGCCAAAAATAGAGTAAAAAATATATATAAAATAAAATTATAAAAAATATCATATATTCTAATATTTATAATCAATCAAATTCTTCAAATACTTATACAATATATTACTAAAAATAGAAGATAAAGAGTAAAAAAGACATCATATATTCTAGTGTTTTAAAGAATTTATCACGTAATACACATGCTTTACAACCTATAAAAATAAACTATGCTCATCACTCATATACCAAATTTTTCGAATACTTATATTAAACATTAGTAAAAGACTAAGAACAGTGAAAGCATTGAAATAGCTAGAATAAGAGGTATAAGATTATGTGAAAAGAATAGATACAAAAAATAATATTTAGTGAAAGTTAATTTCACCATCTGACCGTCTATTCATCGCCGTCTTAAGAGAGAGATTACAATGGAGAAGACGAGTGATTGTGGTGGCTAAAGTGGCGAGAGCGATGATGGTGTCATATTGGTGGCGATGAAGTGCGAAAACGATGGTGGTTATGATGACGAAAATGATATGGTGATGAAGATGAGATGAAGAGATGAACATTGGTGAAAGATAAGGGGAGAGAAAAAAGACATTGTTGGCTATTGTTGTTCAGAAATTTATCGTAAATATAAGGAGTGAATAATAATACATAATGAATATTTTTTATTATTCAATATTAAAGAAAAATAATGTAAACATTGAAGACATGGAGAATATGAAGAATAACCTATATAAAAGTAAATGATATAAGAATATAAAAAGTATACATAGAATAACCTAAAGAAAATTAAATGCTAATATATATGTCATGTAAAGTAACTTAAAGGAGAATAAATATCATAAAAATGTGAATTAAAATGAAGTAGAATCCTAAGTTGAAGCTAAGATCAAGTTATAATACAAAGAAATAAACCAA
>JASCZI010090869.1:19198-30567 GCA_036250425.1 Stylosanthes scabra
ATATAACTAATTTTCTCAGCATAAAACCAAGTTTATGGAAGTAGACAATTTAATTGAATAAAATGTCACAATTGCCAGAAATATAATTTATCCTACTCTAACATCATTTACCTCAATGAAAAACTTAGAATATTTGGAAGGCCACTGGTCCTCATCATTTACAGCAGACCTACATGCATGTTTACACCATTAAACTAATTATAGACTTGCATGTGCTGAGTAATAAAAGAGAAATGCACGCATGATGAAATTATAAAAGAAAAAAGAAGTAGCCTCACCTTTTGTACTTTGTAACTGCAACGCCTTTTATGTATATAGCACCAGCCATGCCTGAGATACATACGAGTAAAAATGCATTTCACTACTCTTTTCGCTAGGGTTCAACGAAATGAAGAGGCAACATAGAGAAAGAGGATGAATACCGAATTGGAAGGAAGGGAAAGGAGGTGAATCGAGCTGAAGCCACATGTTCTTTCCCTTTCGGCGAGCTGAGACGATGGTCTTGCCGACCACGGAAGCTTGGAGCTCCGACGGAGAGACACCGTCGATAACTTTGGGATCATCAGCAACAACGCAGTTCAGTATCTTCTTTCCAACGCAGTTGTCTTGGACGGCCCTCCTGGCCGCCTCCACTTCTGGAAGCTCCGGCATTGACCGCTATGTGGTTTTCCCGCCTTCTTTTAGGGTTTCTCACTGACTCACTGCTCGCTGTTCCGAGAGGCCGGAGATATACACTCACTTCTCTTTCTCTTTTCGCCTTCGGAATGCCGTTAAGTTTGCGTCACTTGTTGCCACTGTATGACATTTGGATCCTGGCCCAATATCTACTTGTCGCTTGGGCTTGGGCTTGGGCAAGGCTTGGGCTTGGTTAGTTTTTTTTTTTGACTTTATTAGTTGTTCTTTCTTTGTTTCTGACTCAAAGGCGAGTGGCCCTGAAAATTGACTTGCTTATTAAATTGGCGCCTGAATTTTCACTCGTCTCAATTTGACCTCCGAAATTTTACTTCATGACTCATGTTGGCCCTTAGATAGTTTTCCGTTAACGGCGTGCTGACGTAGCTTGCTGATGTGGACGGTCAGTATCACGTGTCATAATTTGATATGGCAACGTGGAATCAAGAGATGAGGTGGCAGTTAGTGACACGTGTCATGTTGACGTGGACAACGTGTTATGTGTCATGATCTGCTTTGTCCACGTGTAACTGATATATTTTATTGTATATAACTCAAATTTACCCCTGAAATTTCACATTGGTCCCTAAAATGATTTTTCTTATTTTTATTTTATAAATTCAAAATTACTAATATTTTTTAAATTCATTAATTTACCACTATTTTCTACATATATTGTATTTAATACATAATTTTTTTATAAATATTGTTCAATTTGTCATACCTATAGAGAATTAAAATTTATCTAAATATTATATTTAACTTCTTAAAAATCATTTGCTCAAACTAATCAATAAAAAAAACTAGTTATATAAAGATTACTACCGATGATTTGTTTGTAAAATAATTAAATAGAAAAATTAATTTTTTTATGTAGATATAAAACTTTTTTTTGTAGATATAAAACTTTTTTTATTGAATTTTCTTGTAGAAAAGTATATAAAAAATAAAAAATTATTATAGGGACCAATTTGATTCGCATTCATTAATTTCAGGGGCTAAAATGAGTCTTAAAGTGAAATTTCAGGGATCAATTTGAGTTATGTACAATAAAATATACCAACTACATGTGGACAAATAACGTTTTGACACGTGGACAAACCAGATCATGACACGTGGCATCGTCATCCACGTGGCCAAATCTTTTTCTGACACGTGGCACTTATCGTCCACATCAGCATGCCATGTCAGCGTGTCGTTAACGGAAAATCATCAAATGGCCAATGTGAGTCACGGAGTGAAATGTCGGGGTCTAATTAAGGCAAGTGAAAATTCAGAACTAGGTGATTATTGATTTCGGGGGCCAATTTGGTATTTAACTCGCGAAAAACACTATATATATTTGGTTTTAGTTCATATTGGTTTTGCATTATGCACAGAACTTTATTCCTGAAAGATCTTGGTGTGGGAACTAGGAATGGACAAACGGAACCTCCCTGAAACTATGGTGAAGAAAATCATAGTGATAGCCATAGCTCCGAAAGCCGAAAGCACCAACTCAAGAAAAGAAGGATGACACTAGACTAGAGTCTGCAGTCTGCACTCAAAAATATCACAATCGGCAGAAGGAATCATGTTTTCTTGCGATGACTTGGGTTGTGATTCCAACTCAAACGTGTTTGCAAAAACTTAAGAATTTGATTCTCATGAATTTGATTGAACTTGGAAGAAAGGAGATTACGAGGCTATTGTATAGGATGCCGGTTGCAGTCGCCAATGTATTTGTCTATCAGAAAATGCAAATCAAAACAAAAGCAAATGTGTCAATGATGTTCTCATATCATCGTGGTATTGCAAGTGTGTTTGCAATTGAGCTTTGTGTCCAGTTGCAAGATGTTGGTGGTAGTTCATTTAGCTCTAATCATGTTGAATTTGGCGAAGGATTTAATTTGAATGAAGGTGCTCGTATGTCGAGAAATCGCAGGGCAAGTAGTCTCAGTCCCAGTTTTACTCTGTATGAAGATAGACCGATACATCCCCTCCAACTGAGGTCCCCAATTTTGAGGACCTTGCTGGGCCCTTCACCAGAATGGATGACACTCAAATAGGCGGGGTTACTGTGAGAGTGGTGATGACGAGGAGTTTATTCCGGAAATGCACCATGTTGTTCGCCTTGTCAGGGAACAAAACACCACCGATAAGATATATGATATAACACCGCACAAATTGCATCAGAATATGCTCGAATGTGTCAAGCGGCATTTCTTGCAGCCGAGTCTGGAGCCATTTCAGCTTTATATTGTAATTTGTTGTTCCTACATGCCCATTGGGAACATCTCCTAATAGTTCGGAGCACCATAGCCAAATATCCTTCTAAATAAATCGCCCCATGATCTCAAAGTTCCACTCATGGGCGCTTCATCTATCGGAACACCTGGATGTAGCACAACATCCTCGAGAGTGATAGTACACTCCCCACAATTGATTAAACGTATGCGTTTCAGGAAACCATCGTTCAACAAAAGCGCTTATGAGCAAATTGTCATATTGAAAGCTTTTAATGAGAGATGCGTGATAAAACCCTGAGCATCGCAAGTACGATTCTATCAGTTGACATTTAGCATCCACTAATGAATCAGATATGTTTGACGGAAAATATGTCTAACAATATATCATAAGGCTCTAGCACACGAACAGGCTGCAACATGAACATATTTTGGGTTATAAGTTAGTACAATTTCAGTACGAGTATATTAAGAACAACAAAAAATATTGATACTAATATTACTAATACTACTAATAATAATTACATTAATACTAATAATAATGATAACAATGATAATACTACTAACATAACATAATAATAATAACATGAATCGTAATAATAATATTTATTAACCATAACTTGAATAAAAAAAATAATAACAATAACATGGATGATAATAATAACAAAATAATTTCAAAGAAAACAACTTTTGATGCTACAGCTCATAATAATAATAATAATAAGAATAATACCAATATTAATAGTAACAAGCGTACATTATTTTTCAAAATTAATAACCAATATTCAATAATAAGGTTACATGGAATAAATATAAGACATCACTAACTTTCTCAACCAAATGTGTAGATATATAAAAGGGTACGTTTGGTTCTGAGTATTGGGATTGAGATAAGGGAGACTGAGACTCAGTATTGTGTTTGTCGAACAAAGACTCGAACTAAAATTTCAGTCTCAGTCCCCAGATTTCCAGTATTTTCAGTACCTCCAAATTGGAGAGACTGGAAGACTGGGGACTGAGACTGAAACTTTAATAATATTTTTTTACTCAAATACCATCAATCAACATTATACTTTTCAATACTAACATTTGTTTCTGCTCTATCAATTTAGTTTAATCTTTATCTCTCAATCTCTATTTCTAATTAATTTTAAACCAAACACAATACACAAACATATTTTAGTCTCAGTCTTTCAGCCCCCTAGTCTTAGTCTCCCAGTCTCAGTCTCTCTCCTAAACGCACCAAAAATGATCTAATCTATCGAGATTTCCATTTGCATTAACACTTAATTCACGAAGGAGTATAAAGAATGGGGCTTCCAAGGACATGGTCCCCCTTTTATAACACTTCGTTGCCACCCGCACAACCAATGCATGAGGCTTGGGGAACAGCTGCATTTGTTGTCGAGTCCCGAGGCCAACTTGTCGTCGACATAGGTGAACTGCATATCACCACTGGCCTAGGCGAAATGGAGCACCCCGCCCCCTGCTACTGGCAAAATGGAGGCCAAACCCACCTCGCTGCAACCGTCGGCAAATTGGACGTGTGTAGAATGATAAATAATATTGGGGGTGCGTACTACGGGAATTAAAGATTTTTGGGTACTCATTTAGAGAAAAAAATCCTTTTGATATTGATGCGTAGGCATCTTGGGTTGTTTTTAGCCTCAATTCCTCTTTAATTATATGATTATTTTTGTGATTTATACTCTCAAATTGTCAATCAAACAAACTTGATGTTCTTTTGAGTTTTGTTTATGTTTATAGAGTGTTTCACAAAGGATCTTAGGTGATTAAAGATCAAACAAAGAGGATTGAAGATAGAAGAACAAAGCAAAGAAGAAAGAAAGAAAAATTCTAAGTCCCAAGTCCCACGTTATACGTGGGAATTTATTCTCAAAATGCAAAATTGGACAGAGGCTGCACGTTATATGTGAGCCACCCACGTTATACGTGAGAATTATTTCTCTTTCATCCAGCAGCTCCACGTTATACACCAGGATCCCACGTTATACGTGGGAATTAAGACAGCAAGTGCAGAATGCTCCACGTTATAAGCCAGATCCACGTTATACGTGGGAGTCAAGACAGCAAATCAAGATTTGGGCAGAAACTCCACGTTATACGTGGAGAAGCCCACGTATAACGTGGGAGATGAATTCCAACGTCGAAGAAGCCTATTTTAACCACTTCAACCAAGATCTTTCAAGCCTCAAATCCATTCATCAATCAATGACAAATTTAGAAGATTCAAGAGAAGATTGATTGGAGATTAAGTAAAGAGATAAGAATTGTAATCATAGGAAGATAAGATTAGGATTAGATTAAGATAAGATTAGATTTTGATTTGAATTTAGATTAGAATTAGATTAAGATATGGTTAGATTTTAATTTGAATTTAGATTAGGATATATATAAAGAGTGATTTAACCACCTAGGGTAATTATCTCAGCACACTTTACTTCAATTTTAGGTTTTAGTTTTTATCATGCAAGGCTAAACTACTCCATTGTTAAGGGTGAGGAGCTCTGTTCACACAGCATGAGGTAGTCTTTGATGTACATTCGTTTATTAATTCATTGAGGTATTTTTAGTTATCTTCTATGCATGATTTAATTTCCGTTCTTCTTCTCAATTGTTTAGAATCACTGAGAGGTGTTCTTAACTTGTCTAGGGCTAGATTAATTAGATTGAGAGATCTATTAATTTATGCTAGCTGGAAGTTAGATCACATAATCAATTAAGTCTAACTAGAGATAGTCAAGTTAATTGTTATGCAACTAAAATTCTGTGGGTTAAACTTGGATTAGAACTAGTTTGGATAGAGTGACATTTAATCTAATCTAGATCACTTTTGAGACTCATAAGGATTGGAATCTGATTTAGACTTCACCTATTTATTTGATTGATTGACTAAGAGATTAGCTTTTGATTAGGTAGATAGAAACTAGGTTACTAAGAGATTAGGGCTTAGTTACACTAGATTCGTTGTGCTTGATAACTGAGAACCTAAAATTAGTATTCGAGTGTATGCATTGGCCCTCAAGGGAAAAACATCTCCGAAGTTCTTAACATCTCATTCCATTGTTTTAATCTCAAGTAATTTTTTGCTCCCTGTTTTCTCATTAATTTTGTGCCACACACCATCATTCTCTCAAGGTTTTAATTTTGATCTGATTAGAATAATTAATAGATAATATTGCTTGGTCCTTTATTCCTCGTGGGAGAGATACCCACTTCACCGTGGTATTACTTGTACGATTTGGTGCACTTGCCAAGATCGGAGCGTATTAGATATCTAGTGCAAACATGTACCTTGATCAGAAGATTTGAAAGATAATGATAAAAATTAGAAGATTTGTTGCATCAAAAAGAAGAAAAAGGTGCTTACGAAAGATAAGGAAGAAGAAAATGACCATAAAACAGAGGAAGAGAAGGAGGAGGAAAAAGAAGACGGCGATGACAACCACAACTAAGGAGGAAAAATAAGAAAAAGAAGAAGAAGACCGACGACATCGAAGGGAATCATTGTGTGTTTAAGTTGCAGTCTTTTCAAATAGGGTATTTACGTTTTGAACATGTGCACAAGCTTTTGGTGACTGTGGTATTTGTTGTTGCTGGAATGCTTGGTTAGCATTTGGTTTATGATTTTACTTGTTCAAATAGTATGATGGTAAGAAAAAAAAATAAAATAAATAATAGTAAATAATAAAAAAAAGAGAACTCTTAGAAAGAGAAATAATAAGAACTTCAAGAGTAAAACAATAACATGTCTAAATGGTAGTATTGGTAGTAAAAATATTTTTTATTAATAGAATTTCATAAATAAAATAATAACATGGTTGGACATTACAGAAAAAACATTATTAAAAAATAGTAATGCAATGTCAATCATATAAACAATGAAGAATATAATTGGTGGATAATAAATAAATTTGTTTAATTAATACTCAAATGTGAAAAATTGAACGCAAAAACTAAACTTTATAGCTTCATAGAAATGAGAGTTAGAATACAAAATTATGTTTACGTTAAGCAGAAGAAAAAACAGTCGAACAAAAATGTGCAACTTTTAAAAAGATTGAACGTGTGTTTGATATTCCAAATACTCAACCAATAATTAACAAATTAATTTGATTGATTTCAACATCTGAATTGGAGACCTCATTTTTTAGTATTTAGTAAATGTTTTTAGAATTAAAAAAAAGTACAGAGTAACCGAAAATACTTAAAACATGCTCTATATACACAAGTAAGAGAAAAAAAAAAAGGTCTTTAAATGTTTGATATAATTTGAAAATTTATTAGCATCTGTATTTTTTATATATTTTAAGTCTCAGTTTGTGAATCTAAAAAGTTTACGTTAATAAACTAATCACGGTAAACTCTAACTACAGGATCACTCTCTTATTTTTTCTTTATCCACATTCATCCCATTAATTTTCATAGGTATTATGATATTTTGTGAACCTTAAATGTTAAATGTAGGTATATTATTCTCCTGTGTAGATCCAAAAGTAATACATAATTATAAAATGTGTTAATTAACTAAATCTAATGTATATTATATTTAGATACGTGGCATTTTATTATTAAAAATATAATTCTTAATTTTTCCATATTTTAGGTACATAATTAATTAAAAGGTATTTTATTATAAAATTTTATATACCCCTTAGTCTTAATTCGTAATTTCGAAAAACAATAATTCTTGGTGACCAAGTGGTTTTAACAACCAAGTGGTTAACCATTGATGTTTTCTCACGCGCCTATTCTCCTTTATTATAATGATATGATTATATTTGTTTTTATTTTCCGCCAATTTTAGTTTTTCGTTTTTCGTTATTTCTTTCTTTGTTGAGCTTCATTCTTCATTTTTTCTCTCCAACGATTTTCGATTTGGTAATTCTTGCTTTCTGAGATCGTTCTTTCAACGTTTTCCCGAACGTTCTTCTTCTGCATCATTCATCTGCGTCATTCTCTGAGTTTTTTTACGTCAGGTAAGTTCGATTTTGGATTATTCAACGTTCTTTGATTTGATCTTCGTTTTGATCTTCGTTTTCATCTTCTCTCTCTGTTGTTAGATTTCTGGATTCATTCTAGTTGTTAGTTTTTCATTTTGATTTTACGTGATTTCATTATCGTTTTGTTTTGTTTTTTTTTATATCTGAGTTTTGTGATTTACGTTCTTGTAGAATGGAAGCTTCTACTTCAGACGCATCATTGGAAGTGAATTCAGATCGTTTATGTATTTACTCAATATTAACGCATTTGTGTACATTTTGTGTTATCTTTGTTACTGTTTAGATTTGACTAAGTTTTGATTGCATAATTCCATAATTGAATGTGTACTTGTTATTTTGGTGGATATTAGGTTTATATTTCGGTGGATTCTGTGAATTATTGAGTAAATGTGTTGCTGTCATTTTCTTATTATTTCGGTGGATTTTAGGTTTATATTTCGGTGGGTTCTGTGAATTATTGAGTAAACGTGTTGCCGTCTTTGTTAGATTTCAATTTTCATTCTCGTTGTTAGATTTTGTTTTGATTTGTGTGATTTCTGTTTTCATTCTCGTTGTTTTGATTTTTGTTTTGACAGAGAAGAAGAAGAAGAAGGAGGGGGAGGAGGAGGAGGAGGAGGAGAAGGACGACTGATGCGTGAGAATCTCGGCAAGTGCACCGAATCGTTCAAGTAATACCACGGTGAAGTGGGTATCGTTCCCACGAGGAATAAAGGACCAAGCAATACTATCCCTTAATCACACTAAGCAGATTCGAATAATAACCTTGAGAGGATGGTGGTGATCAACACGAAAATGAGAGAAAACAAATAAGAACAGAGTGCAGAAAATATTACTTGAGATTAATATGATGAATGGAGTGTTAAGAGCTTTGGAGATGTTTTTCCCTTGAGGGCCAATGTATACATTCAATCACATTTCTAAGGTTCTCAGTTATCAAGCACAACGAATCTAGTGTAACTAAGCCCTAATCTCTTAGTGACTCAGTTTCTAATTACCTAATCAAAAGCTAATCTCTTAGTCAATCAATCAAATAACTAGATGAAGATCTAAATCCGATTCTAACCCTTATGAGTCTTAAAAGTGATCCTAGATTAGATTACATGTCACTATATCCAAACTAGTTCTAATCCAATTTTAACCCATAGAATTTTAGTTGCATAACAATTAGCTTGACTATCTCTAGTTAGACCTAATCATCATGTGATTTAATTTCCAGCTAACATAAACTAATAGATCTCTCAATCTTATTAACTTAGCCCTAGACAAGTTAAGAACACCTCTCAGTGATTCTAAACTATTGGGATGAAGAAAGAAAACTTAAATCATGCACAGAAGATAACTGAATATACCTCATTGAATTGATAATTGAATGTACAAAAGACTACCTCATGATGGGTGAACAGAGCTCCTCACCCTTAACAATGGAGTAGTTTAGCCTTGCATAATGAAACTAGATCTAAGAAAAATAATCTGTGCTGAAGTAAAAGTTCTTAACCCTAGTGGTTAAGTTACTTCTTATACCTATCCTAATTAAAATTCAAATTCAAATTATAATATAATCTATTCCTAATCTAATTCTAATCTTATCTCTTATGGTTACAAATCCTTATCTTCTTCTCTTGAGTCTTCAATCAATCATGTCTTGAAATCTTCCAATTAAGTCATTGATTAATGAATGAAATTGAGGTCTAACAACTTGGATTGGCTTGGAATTGTTAATACTGACGTTGCATGCCTTTCAGCTCCCACGTATAGCGTCACTGCCCCACGTATAATGTGGGGCTTCTGCCTCAAAATGGCTTCTTCTTTGACAAGCCTCACGTATGACGCCACACATCCACGTATAACGTGGAGTCTCTGCCACAAATGGCTTCTTTGGACATTAAGCTTCACGTATGACGTGGAGAGCTCACGTATAACGTGGGCTCTCTGTTGAATTATGACTCCTTGAGGCTCAGCTCCCACGTATGACGTGAGAGTCCCACGTATAACGTGGGCTCTCTGTCCAAATTGGTTGTTTCTCTTTTAGTTCCCATGTATGACGTGGGCTCTCCACGTTATACGTGGGCTTTAACACTTAGCCAAATTTCTCTTTTCCTCTTTGCTTCGTTCTCCTTTTTCTTCAATCCTCTTTGTTTGATCTTTAATCACCTAAAATCTTAGTGAATTCTCTAAAAACACAAACACAACTCACAGAACATCAAGTTTGTTTGTTTGATCAATAAATAACAATAATTTACCAAGATTATCACAATAATAAAGAGGAATTGAAGCTAAAAACAATCCAAGATGCACACGCATCAACGACGACGGCGAAAGAGGATGATGAAGAAAAAGACGGGAACAATGAGAACGATGAGGAGAGCGCGTGTTCACGTGCTTTAGGGTGAGAGTGGGGTGTTGTTTCAAAATTACTTGATTTTCCACTTGGTTATTAAAAACACTAGTTCAAATAGCATGATTGTTCTAAGAAATCTACATAATTAATTTAATCACAATCAGGGGCGGATCTAGAAATCTTATGAAGTGGGGAGGGCGGAATTTTTTTATATAATCAAAAAAAATTTTTGTTGTATAATCAAATATTATACGGTGAATTATATAATAATTAAGATTAGTGTTTTATTTTGATTAATTATAATAAAAATTTTATTAATAAGTATTCACAGTAAATGTTGACCATATGATACTTCCTATATTTTATTTTTATCCACAAATCATTACCTACATTTCATAGATTTTATGATTTTTGGTTATTCTAAAACCCCAAAAATGTTTAATATTTTTCCTGAATAGATGGAATAATGATACACATGGTGATAAATCTATATAATTTTATTCAAGATAATACCCTTTAAATGTTTAAGTTGTATATGTTAAAATTGTTGTTAAGAAAAATCCAGCTTTAGAAGATTAATGTTGCCATTTTGGTAACTATTATTTTTTATTTTTATTTTAATAGATATATTTAATCAATTCATCCAATTATTATGATTGAAAGTGTAAAATAAGAAATGATTGGAAAGAACAATAGACTTCTATTATTTCGTTTTTTTTAATATTTAAACTGTTAAGATAAAAATTGGAAAATTTTCTGAAATAAAATAAAACAAACTTTTATTTCCCAAAAAAATTATTGAGACTTTATTTACCAGAAACCAACTTTTTTTTGGCGTCCGTAGCATGTTCGCCCAATTCACTGGCGGCCTAGGGGAAAAGAGGATGTTCTCCTCATAGTTGGGCGAACTTAGTTGAAAATTTTAATTTTGCACCAAGTTCGCCTGTTAATCTGGCGAACATCAAGCACTTGGGTGAACTTGAAGTTAACCCTATTGTGCCACTTGATGCGTGTGCATCTTAGGTTGTTTTTAGCTTCAAATTCTCTTTATTATTGCTATAATCTTGGTGAATTATTGTTATTAATTGATCAATCAAACAAACTTGATGT
>JASCZI010090869.1:48941-62336 GCA_036250425.1 Stylosanthes scabra
CTTCAAATCAATAGCCTTCTGAAACACCTCAATTGCCCTCTCATCCTCACCCATGGCATGCAAAGCCGAAGCCAAGTCACAATGCGCATCAGCATAATCGGGCTTCATGAAAATTGCTTCCTCCAATGCCTTCACTGCGGCTCTATACTCCCCTACGCCGAAAAGTGCACTACCTAGTAGCTTCAATGCTCTAAAATGGGTGGGACAAAGAATTGCAGCCTCTCTATAATATTCACAGGCACTCAAGACCATACCTTCGCCTTCCAGTGCAATGCCAAGGTTGACATAAATCTGGGGCAGCAAATAAGCCCACTGATTCCCACCAGCCTCAGCCGCCTCCAAAGCCAACAGGTACTCCTCCTTGGCTTCCCTGTACCTGCCAAGAACATACAAACAATTCCCAGCCCTAAAATGTGGCCTCACATCAACAGGCTGCAACTCACAAGCCCTCTTGAAACTCACCAAAGCCTCCTTGAACAACTGGTGTTCATACAAAACCCGCCCGATTGCCATGTGTCCATCAAATGCCTCTTCCCGTGACCTAGCAGCATCTGCCCTACCCCTCAAACCCCCCAATTCCTTCAAAAACACAGCAAAATCATGTCCTGATTCTTCCCAAAACACCCTCTTCTCTGAAATCTCGGCAGAAGGCCCCAATTCCCTGGACCAACCGGCATCTGAATAGGCATCGAAATTCTCCCCTTTCAATTTCCCATCTTTTGCCTGCTTCATCTTCAGCCTCTTAATCAGAATCTCCAAATCATCCACAATCTTCCAAGTGTCGTCAAATACAATCCCGTGGTTGGGCGACACTGCCCAAGCTGCCGTCCGCTGCTTCTTCTGTGTCTCCACCGCCATCCTCTCGTCCACAATGGACGACGAAGAGGCCTCCGACGCCGCGGCTGCAGAGGAGCCCTTTGTGGCGGCCGCAGCATCGTCAAGGTTGAGCTCGAGGCCGAGTGCGTCGAAGTCCCTGTCCACGTCCCCGGCACCGTCGTCGTACGTCCGCAGGAGGCCCTCGTAGGTGAGCCCCTTGTCGCCATCGATGAAATCGCCATAGGTTCGGAAAACCTCGTCGAGAATGGCGTTGATCTGTTCGTCGCTGAACTTCACTCTAGGGTTCACCGCCACAACAAGCGAAGCCATTTCTTCCCTATTGAGACCACCATCGCCGTTCGCGTCGAATTGCTGGAAAATCCTCCGAACCTTCTCTGATCTGGTGCCCCTCGTGGCCATTTCCAAAACCTCAGAATCGACACTTGGTGGTGGTGTTACGGTATTTCTGGTGGTTTCGGCGAAGAACAGAGAAAAAGCCCTAATTTTTATTTTTCAATTTTCCTCAACTGGAACCCTAATTAGGAACATTGCTGGGATTTTGGAGGGTGTTGGACTCAATCGTTACTTCTTGTTCGTGATAATCATGATAGGTGGTGGTGGGTGTGGGAAGTTGGAGAAATCCGAAAAGGGAAAGATGGGCCAACATTTGAAGGATGTGAATTTTTCTTTTTTCTTTTTCTTTTTCTTTTTCTTTTTCTTTTTCAAAGGGGTTTAAAATTAGAAACCTTAATTAATTATATTATAGGATTTTGGGATTTATTATTATCAGGGATTCACAAATTGCCTATTGTTTAACTGTTGTTGATAAAAGGGATGATGCTTGGGTGTGTGTCGGTGTAATTTGAAGGGGGACAGCAAACGAAACAGGGGACCAATTCAGAAAAGTCATGACTTTTTTCAACTATATGAACTTTTTTCGTTTGGAAGGCTAATTTGGCTTAAAAAACCAAAATATCATTGTTTTCAAAATTTATTACGAGAATGCTCTTATTTTAAAATTATTGATGAAGATGCCCTCATTTTACTTACGTGGCAACACGATGGCACCTTTTTTTTTTTTTTTTTCAGGTGCTGATTAGGAGGCGTTATTGGAGAGGGCACCATCCACGTGGAGGCGGGAACACAGCAGCGTCTCTCCCATGCTTATGTGAAATTGGTTGGCGCCTTTGATGTGGAGGCGCAAGGCGCAAAAGCTCCTCTAACTTGGCAGATGCAGGACGTGTAGGCGCCTCTGCATTGCATGTGTGTTAATGGTGTAATATAGCTTCAAAAGGTGGTCTTTTTGATGATCTCCATCCCACCAAGAGTTAATAACGTCAATTAGATTAGCATTATCATAGGGAAGCATTCGCATCAGCTTACCCTTCACAACTTCCATTGAAATCTAATAATTAAATCATCAATTCTTTAACATATATATGCATTTTTAGTATTTATGCCATAAGAATTGAGGAGGTTTTGAAAATTTTATTATCTAGGTTAGATAATAATGGATTAAGAAAATATATATTAAACATATAAAATTAATTAATTTTTCTTTTTAAATAAAGAACTACTACTATTTTTTTTAAAAAATTTTGAGAGCAATGACCACCCATTGCTTCCACATGTTCTGTATTGTTCTTTATTTATTATAAACCTTAAAATTGTATCAGGTACCATTTTAATTTGAAAGGAAATAGGGAGCATGCAGCTTGTGTTGGCACGTTGGATAAAGGCGCTTTTGCGCTTAGCGTATCCACTTAGAAGGCGCCTTTTCCAAAATGGATTTCTTCACGCTTTCACAATTTAAAAAAAGATATTGTAAAAAATTGTTAGTTATGAAAATGTTATTAATTTTATTTATTATCCCAATCCTATTTAATTTGGAAGAAATATAAAAATTTATATTTAAAAAAACTCAATCTTCAAATCAAATAATGTAGAAATAATATTATTGTATTAATAATCTCCAACTAAGTGTTTAATTCATTCTTGTTCTTTTAAAACCTCATTTTTTAAAGAAATAATATATTCTTGTTCTTTTAAAACCTCATTTTTTAAAGAAATAATATTTATTTGTGAACCAATTGCTGAAAAGAGTATAAAATATAATATAAAATTCTGCATAAAAATGTCTTAATTTGTTTCACATACATTGCATGAAACAACATCTATATTTACAATGCAAATTTTCTCATATCATCCTTATTTCCTTCTAATGTTCTACTCGCAAGCTCATGCTATAACCATCTCTATATCCAATATTAATGTCTTGAATTTGCAAGCTTTTTTTCTATATACTCAATTATCCATACTCATCTTGAGTTTTGTAATACAATATAAGTTTTGAAAATAAGTTTTTGTCTTTTGAGAATTTATTTGAATTTGTTCTATGGCAAGATAATATTTTTTCTACTTTTGAATCTTTTAAAGATATTTTTATCACTGATAAGCCTTCGATGAAATTGATACATCAATTTCAAATTTTATTTTTATTTTCTCATACATCATTGATGAAATTTTTCTACCATATGACTCTTGTATTTCCTCAATTTCTATTAAATAACATTAGCTTCTACGAAGAGTTGAATAACTAAAATAAAAGTAGTATAGTAAATAATTAGTATTAAATTATACAATAATATCACACATCCAAGTGATTTATGTAACCAAGTCTAACCAAGTTAAATCAGCTCACGCGCCCTCTCTCTTAACAAACAGGTAAGTTGTTATTTTCGTTTTTTTGGGATTTAAAATCCCTGATTTCTCGCTCCTTCATTTCATCATTAGGTGCGTTCTCTCATTTTGCAATCTCACCCCATTTCTCATCGCCGTTCCTTCTTTTTTACATCGCAATTCATCTTCTCCATTTTCCTTCTCTCTGATCTGATTCGAGGATGGATTCTCTCCCTCAATCGTTCGTTTCTGTCTCAAGTTTATCTGAAACGGATCCTAATCTCCATGTATGTTGAAATCATTGTAGATTTTTTTTTTAAACTGGTTTGATTTGAATATTGGGCTGGATATACATTTACTTCGCCGTTTTCGTCTGTTCTCTTGTGTAGATTGAATGTTATGATGTGTTTGTTTGCGTTTGGAAGAATCTGAGTTATGATTAATTATTAATTAGTATTTTGTAATTCTGTTTCTGTTTGTTATATAATTCCGTTTCTGTTTGTTATTTAATTCCATTTCTTTTTTTGTCAGATATGATGCTTCAGTCATTTTCCATTGTTTTTGATTTTCCTCAAATCGTTTCTGTTTTGGAGAGACATTCCGTTTCTGTTTTTATCAGGCATGATGCTTCATTCATTTTTCATTGTTTTGTTTTTACTCGAAATCGTTTCTGTTTCTGATACACATTCCATTTCTATTTTTGTTTTTTGATGCAGATATTAGGTGACGTTGATGAAGAGTTTATTCCACAGGTTGGAATGACTTTTCAATCACTTGAAGAAGCTGCTGCTTTCTATAAAGAGTATGCTAGACATGTTGGGTTTTCTACTAAGATAAGGAACATCAATAGGTGCAAGGAGACGAAGAAAATAAAGAATCAATTAAATCACATGTAATAGAGAGGGAAAATGGATCTCTGAGATACCGTATGTTGAAAAGACGAATCCAACGTGTGGTGCAAACTGTCCTGCAAGGATTTACGTGCATGTAGTGAAGAAAACCAAACGTTGGTGTATTTCAAAGGTTGTTCTCCAGCACTCACATCCATGTTTTCCTTATCAAACTCAGATGTTACCTCAGCATAGGGAGCTAAGCATGCATGTTCGTCGCACTATTGAAATTAATGATGAATCTGGTATTAGACCGAATCAGACATATCAATCGCTTGTGACAGCTGCCGGTGGTCATAATGAGCTGGGTTTCATTGAAAAAGACGTCAGAAATTACCTGACAAGGGAGATTCGGAATGTGTCTGAAGAAGAAGATGAGAATCACCTTGGAAGTTACTTTCATAGAATGAAGGAGCAAAACAAAGATTTCTTCTATGAGATTGTACTCGAAGGTGATAAGAGAAATAAGAATGTGTTCTGGGCCGATGCAAGGAGCATGGCTGCTTTTCAATATTTTGGAGATGTTGTCTCGTTCGACACAACGTACAATAAAAACAGGTGTGCATATTTTGCGTCTTCTATTTTTAATGATAATTTTGTTTCTACTTTTCTTATAATTCTATTTCTGTTTTTGTTTTTTTATAGTTTTGATTTCATGATTAATAGGTACGATTTTCCCTTTGCTTCTTTTGTTAGTGTGAATCATCATGGCAACTCGATACTCCTTGGATGTGCTGTGATGAAGAACGAGGACACGGATTCATTCAAATGGCTTTTTGGTTGTTGGCTTCGTTGCATGGGAGGGAAGCCACCCAAAGGCATCATTACTGACCAATGTCCTTCGATGCCAATCGCCATCCAACATTGTATGCCAACAACAATCCATAGGTGGTGCATTTGGCATATTATGAAGAAGGTTCCTCAAAAATTGAATGGATTCAAGGACCACGTTGACATGGAACAAGAGATGAGCCATATTGTGTGGTCATCTATGTCAATTGATATTTTTGAAAGAGACTGGGAAGCATTCATTACAAAGTATGGACTAACTGGGAACAAGTGACTGTCAGGTAATTTTTAGCTTATTTTTGTTTCTGTTTTACTTTTTGTGCATTTTCATTAGAACTTTATGAAGATCGCTTTCTATGGGTTCTTGTGTATCTGGATATAAACTTTTCGGCTGGAAAGAGGAGTACTCAAAGGAGTGAGAGCATGCATGCCTTTTTTAACAACTTCATTACTCGGAAGAGCTCCTTGATCCAACTTGCCAAGCAATATGATAATTACTTAGGAGATTGACACGGATTTTACAATCCTAAACTTGGCAAGTATACTGAATCGTACAAGTAATACCACGGTGAGTGGATATCGTTCCCACAAGGATTGACAGAACAAGCAATACAATTTAATCAACCTTATTGACTAGACAGAATCACAAAACAGAGAGTTGTAATGCAATTGTAAAAACTAAACAGTGAGCAATAAAACCAACGTGTAACTTAGAAAGTGAAAAAATAGTGAATGGAAGTGTTAAGGACTTGCAGATGTTTTACCCTAAGCTACTAATTCTTAGTTTCAATTTCTTCTCTAACAAGTATGATTAAATTCCCAACGAATCCTAATTAACTAAACCCTAATCTCTTAGTAATTTAGTTTCTCTAAACCTAACCAATTATCAATCTCTTGATTAATCAATTAAGAAAAGAGGTGAAGCACAAACCAAATTCAATTTCTTATTAGAATTCAATAGTGATTGTAGATCAAGTTATATGTCATGTACTTAACCTATTTCTAAACCTATTGAAGAGTCTAACAGAGAGAAAGTTGCACTAGTTATCAAATTCCTATTTCTAGTTCAATTGATAAGTAATGAGAATTAAGTCACAACCTTTGTTATGATCAATTTAAATTCTCTCAAACCTAATTAATCAAAACACATAGAAGAAGAATACCTCTTAGTGATTCAACTTCTTATTGAAGAACAGAGAAGCTTAGTCCTTGAATTATAATCAATAACTTGAAATTGAAGAAAACCGAAAACTTGAATTATTAAGCTATGCCGGGATGAACAGAGCTCCTCATCCTCAACAATGGAGTTTAGCTAGACATAATTCTGTGAATAACAACTAAAATCTACGTAGGGCAAAGGTTCTAAACCCTAATGGTTTAGAGCTCTTTATATAACTAATTATCTTATCTAAAATCAAAATTAGATCAAATCAAATCAAACCAACTAATCTAATTTCTATCTTATCTTTAGAGAATCTCACTAATCAAATTACAAATTAATCCCTTGATTTAAGCTCCTAAATTAACCAATTACATTTTCTAATTTCCTACCAATTATCCACTAATTAATCCCTTGAACTTTTTTCTTGAATCCATTGGCATAGAGGAGTCTGCAGAGACACTAGTGAAGGGAAGCCTTTTGTTTGGGTCCTTTGATTCTGCAGCAGTTGAGATGTGGTTGGTGATGAGCAACTCAGCTTTGATGCTCAATCCCTCCATGATAGAGTGGACAAGGACAACCCTATCCACTGTAACTTCATTGGCGTTGGAGGTTGGCAATAATGAACGTCTCACAAAGTCAAACCAACCTTTTGCTGTTGGTTTTAGATCTCAGCGCTTCAATTGAGACGGATTTCCCTTTATATCCAGCTTCCATTGGGCATAATCTTCACAAATGCCCCTCAGAACTTCATCTAGTCTTTGGTCATTTGAACTTTTTCTTGCTTCATATGATGGCCCATCAACACCAACATCAGGTATTTGGAGAATCACTTTGATACTTTCAGGAGAGAAATCAATTTCTTTCCCTCTTACACATGATATGTAAAGAGGGTCAGATTGCCTTTCCCTTCTTTTTTGTTTGGCATTAGCATAAAACTCCCTAAGGAGTGTGATCCCCATCCTGCCTTGTGGTGGGTTGCAAAGATATGTCCATCCTCTTCTTTCAATTTCAGCTGTGATGTTTTGAAATTCATTTCTGTTGAATTGAAAAGGAATTTCAACGTTGGGTGTTCTATGTTGCACCATGCTGAAAAAATGCACTTGATGGGCTTCTGTCCTGAACCTTATTGCATCAAAGGTTGGTTCTATTGTATCCGTGACTTGGGAAGCACTTGGTGCATCTTGGGCATTTCTCTTTCTAGACTTGGGTGCCATGAGGAAGAGATAGTGAATGTAAGTGAACTGCAACACCAAACTTAGAAAGGTTGCCTGTCCCTAAGCAAACAAAGAAAATAAAGAGGAGTGAACGTGAAGTGTATGAAATATAGAAAGCAAGCAACATATGATATGTGATGTATGAGGCTTTAAGAGTTTTTGTGTTTGTGTGAATGAATGCATATGTATGGCTATTTATAATGAATGAATGGATGCAATGTTGTATAACAGATGCTTCATGTAATGCATGATGAATGTCACAGGTGAATAAACTAAGTCCTTGGATGCTCTGAATCCCATTGATGAAAGTATTGATATGAAAACTCCTTTACAAAAAGTTGTGGTTATGAATCTTTGTTCATAAAAGTTGTGGTAATGAATTAAGTGGGAAACAAAATGATTGACAATGCATGCAGCGTATGGCCAAAAGTTATGGTTACAATTAAAAGAGAATACATTATATGAGACATGGATGAGACAATTGATGAATGTGGTTGGTCACGGATGAATTATCATGCATGATGGACAAACTTTAATAATGAAGCATGCTAATGAACAGAGAATGAGTGATGGATTCAAGTTTTTGGTGGAACACCAAACTTAGAATATGAGGATATGTCTAAGTAATATGAATAGTTCATGATGGATTAACTTAAACATGAATGTTTTAGTGATAAACTTGGTGGAACACCAAACTTAAAACCAAAGTATACGTAACATGAGATGATGAATTAGTGAAACAATGAATGATTAATGAGTGATGAAGATGAGTTTTAATGTTAATGCATGATTCACAATTAAACCTAGACCTAAATGCATGATTATGCATGGTTTATGCATGGGTTAAAGGGGTTTTGAGCTCTCAAAAGAGAGCTCGGCCTTAACGTCAAGATTGGGCAACGGGAGTTGTGGGCGTTCAAAACGCCACTCCAAGCATTAAAAACGCCAACGTTGTGAAGCTTGGGCGTATAAAACGCCAGCCATGTGTTAAAAACGCCAGCCTCTTGAGGCTTGGGGCGTTAAAAATGCTAGCCCAGGCGTTTAAAACGCCAGCTTTAACCAAAACCTCCTAAATTACGTTGCCAACGACGTGAAAAACATCTCCTCCACGTTTTAAACGCCCATGGCTTTGTGTATGTATGCATGGATTTTCCTAAAATTCTACGTGCATGTGCTTGAAAATGTGAGAGCATGCATGTCTTTTTTAATCACCTTATTGGGCTGGAATGAGGAGTACTCAAAGGAGTGAGAGCATGCATGCCTTTTTTAACAAGTTCATTACTCGGAATAGCTCCTTGATCCAACTTGCCAAGCAATACGATAATTGCTTAGGAGATTGACACGGATTTTACAATCCTAAACTCGGCAAGTATACCAAATTGTATAAGTAATACCACAGTGAGTGGATATCGTTCCCACGAGGATTGACGGAACAAACAATACAATTTAATCAACCTTATTGACTAGACAGAATAACAAAACAGAGAGTTGTAATGCAATTGTAAAAACTAAACAGTGAGCAATAAAACCAACGTGTAACTTAGAAAGTGAGAAAACAGTGAATGGAAGTGTTAAGGACTTGGAGATGTTTTACCCTGAGCTACTAATTCTTTGTTTCAATTTCTTCTCTAACAAGTATGATTAAATTCCCAACGAATCCTAATTAACTAAACCCTAATCTCTTAGTAATTTAGTTTCTCTAAACCTAACCAATTATCAATCTCTTGATTAATCAATTAAGAAAAGAGGTGAAGCACAAACCAAATTCAATTTCTTATTAGAATTCAATAGTGATTGTAGATCAAGTTATATG
This sequence comes from Stylosanthes scabra, assembly GCA_036250425.1. Taxonomy (NCBI): domain Eukaryota; kingdom Viridiplantae; phylum Streptophyta; class Magnoliopsida; order Fabales; family Fabaceae; genus Stylosanthes; species Stylosanthes scabra. The sequence goes on from JASCZI010090869.1 coordinate 58,305, forward strand.
TCATGTACTCAACCTATTTCTAAACCTATTGAAGAGTCTAACAGAGAGAAAGTTGCACTAGTTATCAAATTCCTATTTCTAGTTCAATTGATAAGTAATGAGAATTAAGTCACAACCTTTGTTATGATCAATTAAAATTCTCTCAAACCTAATTAATCAAAATAAATAGAAGAAGAAAACCTCTCAGTGATTCAACTCCTTATTGAAGAACAGAGAAGCTTAGTCCTTGAATTATAATAAATAACTTGAAATTGAAGAAAACCGAAACCTTGAATTAGTAAGCTATGCCGGGATGAACAGAGCTTCTCACCTCAACAATGGAGTTTAGCTAGATATAATTCTGTGAATAACAACTAAAATCTACGTAGGGCAAAGGTTCTAAACCCTAATGGTTTAGAGCTCTTTATATAACTAATTATCTTATCTAAAATCAAAATTAAATCAAATCAAACCAACTAATCTAATTTCTATCTTATCTCTAGAGAATCTCACTAATCAAATTACAAATTAATCCCTTGATTTAAGCTCCTAAATTAACCAATTACATTTCCTAATTTCCTACCAATTATCCACTAATTAATCCCTTGAACTTTTTTCTTGAATCCATTGGCATAGAGGAGTCTGCAGATGACACCAGTGAAGGGAAGCCTTTTATTTGGGTCCTTTGATTCTACTGCAGTTGAGATGTGGTTGGTGATGAGCAACTCAGCTTTGATGCTCAATCCCTCCATGATAGAGTGGACAAGGACAACCCTATCCACTGTAACTTCATTGGCATTGGAGGTTGGCATTAATGAACGTCTCACAAAGTCAAACTAACCTTTTGTTGTTGGTTTTAGATCTCGATGCTTCAATTAAGACAGATTTCCCTTTATATCTAGCTTCCATTGGGCATAATCTACACAGATGCCCCTCATAACTTCATCTAGTCTTTGGTCATTTGAACTTTTTCTTGCTTCATATGATAGCCCATCAACACCAACATCAGGTATTTGGAGAATCACTTTGATACTTTCAGGAAAGAAATCAATTTCTTTCCCTCTTACACGTGATATGTAAAGAGGGTCAGATTGCCTTTCCTTTCTTGTTTGTTTGGCATTGGCATAAAACTCCCTAAGGAGTGTGATCCCCATCCTGCCTTGTGGTGGGTTGCAAAGATATGTCCATCCTCTTCTTTCAATTTCAGCTGTGATGTTTTGAAATTCATTTCTGTTGAATTGAAAAGGAATTTCAACGTTGGGTGTTCTATGTTGCACCATACTGAAAAAAATGCACTTAATGGCCGCCTTGGGTAGCTGAAGCCCACGACATTCGACAGTGGGTGAACCATACTTGGGTTTGATCCTAAGTAATTGTCGGGTGCGGGAAGTAAACCGACGCATGAGCTCATGGCCTGCATTAGGAACAGGCATGCATCATATTGTGTGTTGCATTTGTGTGTGAATTGCATCTATTGTTTGTGTGTGCTTTATATTTCTGCCGTTGCTATTTGACTACTTACTATTTGCTATCATACGTGACGTCAGCCCCTAAGATAGAGTAGTTGCCCTCCTGATACCCCGAGCTAGGAACCTTAGGTTTTCACCCCTTTCTTCTTACACTACGCAGGACTTCTTATTCTCTCCCTTTCTCTCTCATTCTCTCCGATACGATGAGGCCTACTGCACCACGTCCTCCCCGTCCTGCTGGCTCTTTGAGCTTGTCTATTTCGTCTAGTTCCAGTGGGAGCTTTCACCAGGAACGTGAGAGATCCCCTCGTACTCCTTTGCCACCGCCTGCTTCGTTACATGCACCAGGACCAGTGTATCCTGTTCCTCGTACTCCGATGACGGATGCGAGACGATACTGTAGCCTGTTTTCCCGTCGCCGCGTTGCACCTCCTACTCCTCCCTACCCTTCTCCCCCGACTTGCGATGAGGAACCCTCTGAGGGTACGGTTGACCCGACTGCTAAACAGGAAGTTGATCCTGACGAGCCTTACCATGAGGATATTGTGTACCCTGCTGGCTACGAAGCCCATTCTTCTGACACCTCCTACGGCTCTGAGAGGGAGAGTGTCAGTGTTAGCTCCGCTCCTTCCAGTCGCCATTCCTCGGACGATTCTTCTGCTAGTGGTTCCATAGGGTATGGTGAAGCCTCCAATAGCTCGGCGAGCGACTGTGCATCAGATAACGATCTGGTGAACCGTCATTTCGCTGGGACATTTCCGTAGCTACTGGGGTGGTATGGTTAAGTCTTAGTACCTCATGAACTGTTAGAACAATACGAGGTCTAGGATTAGTTAGTCAGGTTGGGCTCAGTTAGGTGACCTTAGCTGGGGTCGGGTTCAACCTGTAGGGCGTCAGTTTGTGTTGTATTTTGCTTATTTGTACTTTTCCTTTTGTACTTCTTTTCAGTTGGTTTTTTTTGGAGTCTGTAGTCCTTTTCTTTAGTCTTCTGTATTTGGAAACTTTCTGGTAATCGTAATTATATGCAATTTCCAATTTTACCTATAACTGTTATTTAAATGTTTTAATTATTTGTGATCCGAAGGTTGTTTCGTTGCTATCGTTACGCTACACCACGACAGGCTTGTAAATTTTGAAATTTTAGGGTTAGGTTTTTAGTGACATCTTCGGCCGTAGGTATGATCATGACATACCGAAAGTCGGGGGGTTACAGTTTGGTATCAGAGCGGTTCATCCTTATTAAGCCTGGGGGTGGACTGACTATGCTACGTTGCATATCTCTGTGTGTCCGTCATGTCTATAGGCATCCAGTTGATGCACACGAACATGATGGTTTGTTTAGTTGTATTTTTGAGCACTGTTGACACTAGACCTGACATGTTGAGACTGATCACCTTGATGTAGATCGTCCGGTGTTGGTGGTTTACTCAAAGATGGCAACTAGCAGACGTACCGAAGCTAGGGCTCGAATGAATAACGATCTTCCCGCTTGCTCTGTGACTCCTACAGAGCTTATCCCTCAGACATCGCATCGTGAAGCGACTCTGATTCATGGAGAATGCTATATCCGTGGAGAAAAGCTATCTGTCCTCTACGATTCTGGTGCTATCCATTCCTTTCTATCCGATCGCGCTGTTTCTCGTGTTGGGTTGATTCCCGAATCGCTAGGTTTCTCTCTAGCTATTCATACCCCTGCTTTGCAAAGTGCCTGTGCCCAGAGAGTCTGTTGGAATGTCGTGATCGACATTATGGGTAGGAAGTTTGTTCATAGTCTAATCTGCCTTCCCTTAACTAGCCAAGATGTTATCTTGGGTCTTGATTGGTTGTCTAGAAACCGAGTCTTTCTTGATTGCTACCATAAGACAGCTTTGGTTGCACCTCAAGGTCTGGCAGGAATCCCTACCGTAGCCATCGAGTGTTACCTGAACTCCGTTAAGGTGTCTAGCCCGGTAAGTGGAAATGAAGGGTTTATCCTTCTAATGGCAAGCTCGGTGGAGCTTGAACAGGATCTTGCGCAGATCCCTGTTGTGAGAGAGTATCCTAGTGTATTTCCCGAGGATATACCGCATTTCCCTCCGGCACGAGAAGTAGAGTTTGCCATAGACCTCGTGCCAAGAGCTGGGCCGGTGTCAATAGCACCCTACCGTATGTCTCCCCTCGAGTTACGTGAGTTGAAGACTCAGCTGGAGGAGCTGATGGAGAATAACTTCATTCGCCCGAGTGCTTCGCCTTGGGGAGCTCCGGTCTTGCTGGTAAAGAAGAAAGACGGAAGTATGAGGCTGTGTGTGGACTATAGGCAGTTGAACAAGATCACCATAAAGAATATGCATTTGTTGCCTAGAATAGACGATTTGATGGATCAGCTGAGAGGGGCCACAGTTTTCTCTAAGATCGATTTGAGGTCTAGGTACTGATGCGTGTACATCTTGGGTTGTTTTTAGTCTCAATTTCTCTTAATTATCATGATATTCTTGGTGAGTTATTGTTATTAATTGATCAATCAAACAAACTTGATGTTCTTTGAGTTGTGTTTGTGTTTTTAGATGATTTACTAAGAGTTTTAGGTGATTAAAGACCATTCGAG
>JASCZI010090870.1:1051-29334 GCA_036250425.1 Stylosanthes scabra
TCCACTCAATCTTCATTATGATCTTTGATGATTTGGTTGGTAAGTTGCTGAGTGGAGGATTTTGTGGGATTCTCAATGGGTTTTGGTGGTGTGTTCACGCATAGAAGTGGTCTATGCGTGGACATTCCCTATGTGGGCTGCTAAGCATGCTATGAAGTGGAGGGTTCCACGCATATGCGTAGAGTTGTACGCATATGCGTGGGAGTAATGGACAGGAAGGGGGTTGAATGGGGTGGAGGGTGAGTTGGCCACGCATATGCGTTGGAAGTAACGCATATACGTGAGTATGTTGGTGGAGTGGTCAGGGTTCACGCATATGCGTAGAGTTGTACGCATATGCGTGGGAGATAGGGACATAGATTGTGGCATGGTCAGGGTGGAGCCACGCATATGCGTAGGAATCTACGCATTTCTTTTTTTTTTTTTAATATTACTGTTGGTCGAACAAAATACGGTATTCACAATTATTATCTATAATTTTTTAATAAATAAATGTGTAATAATAATGACAATTGTGCTTTAATTTGTGTTCTTATAATAATGCAATAAGTTTGCTCTAGTTGACTTTTGGTACTCAATTAATAAGCTCATCTAAAGTTGAGATATTTAATTATTTTCTTAATATTTGAACAGTTGTTTTATAGATGCCAGAGATAATTAATACTACATGTTAAATCTCTAAAATAGCAAATATTATTGTTCGCTGGGAATAAAAACTTTTTGTTTTAAGATGAGGGTTCAAAATTTGCACATTAGCCTAAATTAAAAAGAACTTTGATTTAACAACATATACCTGCGAAATTAGCTTTAAATTTTTCTAATAATTAAGGACATTGGTTATTTAAAAAAACTTAAATTATAAAGTTTTAGCTTTTTCAATCTATTAAAAATTTAAAAACTTTATTTTTATACAAATTTTTTTAAAATATTTTAAAGCACGTATTAGAAAAATCATAATATTCATCGTCATAACATCTATTTTATTTAATATATTATATGGGTTATCAAACTGTCTTTCCTAAAAACTTAAACTAATTTATAAGAAAAAATACATAAATTATTTAGAGTTACATAAAATTTGCACAAATTTTTATTTTTTAAATTTATTTTATATTAAATTCTTTTATTTTCAAATTTAACAAGAATCAAATTTTATGTTTTTAGTCATACAAGTTCTCTAATATATATTATATTATTTTAGTCAACCAAACTTCAAAAAGAATTATTCATATAAGCGTGTGGTTTTATATACATACATACATGGTTTTATTAGTATGAGTTGAAATCATTTACATCATTGCACACTAATCCACAGAAATTATCCATCCTCATCCTATATATTAATTCACATACACTGTCTTCACTTATCATTATAAGTCATCAAGAAGCACAAAATTAAATAAACTTCACATAACAAAAACAATGAAGAACACATTACTTGCACTATTCCTTCTCTTGACCTTAACCACCAAACCATTGCTCGGTGTAGCCGGTTCCACACCCGAGCAAGTGGTTGACACATCCGGCAAGCTCATCCGAGCCGGTTTAAATTACTATATTGTCCCTACTTCTCCTAATGTAGGTGGTCTTTCCCTCATCAGCACAGGTAAATTCACATGCCCTCTTGATGTTGTGCTTACAACCCTTGATCCAAACGGTTGCCGGGGCCAACCGGTGGTGTTTCAACCGGTTAACGTTAAAAAAGGCGTTGTTTGTGTTAACACTGATCTCAACATCTATTTCGCATATGAATCAATTTGTGAGTCCACGGTGTGGATGCTCAAGGGCTATGATAATTCAACCGGACAATGGTTTGTTACCACTAACAATGGTGTTTTGGGAAACCCTAGTAGCAACCCCGTTGCTAATTGGTTCAAGATTGAAAAGTACGAGGATGGTTATAAGTTGGTTTATTGTCCAAATGTTTGCAAGAATTGTTACCACAAATGCAGTGATATTGGGATATATGAGGACCAATACGGGAAGCGTTTGGCCCTTAGTAATGTTCCATTCAAAGTTCGATTTCAACTTGCATGAAGCTTAATTCATGGACCTACGCATTAAATATGGCTTAATAATCTTGATGAATAATACTTGATTGCCTTTGACATTGCTCAAGTTGAACTTTCTTCTCGTTGACCAAATAAATAAACAATAAGCCATGTATTTTCCTTCTTTTTTTTGTTTTATTCTTTTCCAAACTCTTTCTCTTATATTAGTGTGTCTACAATCAAGACGAAAAAATATTTTTCAATTTTTTGTTACCTAAATATTCGCATTTTTTATTAATTTATCGTCAATAATGAGTTAACACCTATATTCTTTTTTAATAAAGAGGTATGTATGTTATCAATAACTCAAATTTTTAATAAAGAGGTATGTATGTTATCAATAACTCAAATTACTTTTTGAAATTCCCACATTTTTACGACGATGGCCATAAATATTGGACGTGCAAACTAAACTATATATCCTAGTATATTAGTATTGGACTATTTGTACGCTGAAGTACTTTTAATTTCTCATAGTATATTTAGTTTAGCAAGTAAAAAATTAATGCATCACTAATCAAAATTCTGGATTCAGATTTCTATTTTTTTTTATGATTTTCTGGTTTTGTATATCTTATTGTTTTTTATAGTTTTCCATGGTATTTTCCTAATAATTTTATAAGGACAAAAATAAATTTGCGTGGATCAGAGATCTATTTTTAAGATGCTAAGCTTTTAACACTTATTTAAAGAGATAAATAAATTAGTCACTCAATTAACTCAAGTTAATTTTTAAATAATAAAAAAGTCATCAAGTAGAGGATAATCTTCTAGACTACCTTTTGGTGGACACGCAAAAGAGGAAAAATAGTGTTATTAGTCCTTTCTGAAATCAAAATCTTCTACAGTAATATATTATTTTTTCCCAATGCTATTTGCTTTATTTTAATACAAAATTAAGAATAATATTGTGCAACCAAATATAGACAAGTAGTAGAATATATAAATTAAAACAGGGGGAAAAGATATTTCTTTTATAATATTTTTTTTTTGTGTCAGTCTTTTATAACATCTTTGCATCCATAGAATATCATATTGTGTATTTGTATAATCCTTTGCTTTTGAGGCGGTGTAATATATCTGCTTCATTGATTTCAACATCAAATTAAACCTTCTAAGGAAAAAAAAAAAAAAAAAAAACTTAACATCACATGCATCTAGCTAGCTAGCCAGATAACTAGAAAGAAGAAAGATTTGAACAATTGAATGAACAAACTGTTCTATGGGCTTCTTCTACATTCTACGGACTTTATAAATGTACATTAACGCGTTATTATTCATAAAATTGAGTTGTAGGTTTCTAAAATGGCAAATTCTATGAATTGAAAAATGAAATCCATGTCCATCGTTGCACACATTTAAATTGTGTCCGTACGGAATTGGAATTAGACTCAATCTTAACCCTATAAATTTACAATACATGTCTTCTTCTATCACAACTCACAAGAAACATACAAAATTAAAACTTCATACAAAGTAGTTCTTATAACAAAACAATAATGTCGAAGAATACATTATTTCTTGCATTGTTCCTCCTCTTTGCCTTGAGTGCCAAGCCACTGCTCGGTTCAGCTAATCGTGAACTCGAGCCCGTGATTGACACGTCCGGCAAGGTTGTTCGAGCCGGCCCTCATTATTACAATATTGTCTCTGCCATACCTAACTTAGTTGGGGTCTGTCTCGCCCTCTTCACAGGTAACGAGACATGCCCACTTGACGTTGCGACCATAGATGGTTCTGATGGTTTGCCTATAACGTTCCATCCCGTTAATGCTAAAAAAGGCGTTGTTCGTGTCAACACTGATCTCAATATCGAGTTCTCGTATGATTCACGTTGTGAGTCCATGGTTTGGAAGCTCAAAGAGTATGACTATGGAACTAGACAGCGATTTGTGACCACTAATGGGGTGATAGGAAACCCTGGTGCGGAAACCATTAGAAATTGGTTCAAGATTGAGAAGTACGAGGATGCTTATAAATTGTCTTATTGTCCGGAAGTGTGTCCTAGTTGTAGGCATCCATGTATGGATATAGGGATATATAATAAACACCATAATAAGGAGGGTAGGTATCGTCTAACTCTTAGCAATGTGCCTTTCAAAGTTCGGTTTCAACGTGCATGAACCTTGCATTGCTTCCACCCATGAATTAATAATAATAATAATAATAATAATAATAATAATGCACATTAATTACATGTGCCATGTTTGTGTCCTCAAGTATTATATAGGAGGAATGCTACATAACCATCAATTTTAATTTATTTTAATTATTATTTAGCCTCAATATTAAAATAATTAAAATATAATGTTAAACTATAAATTAAAAATATTTAGTATTGATGATTAAAAATGATAATTAAAATAAATTAAAATGAATAATTATCTAGCATTTCTCATTATATATAATGCAACATATTGAAAAATAATTTTATGATAATAAAAAATTTGACAAATGTTAGCTTTTGTATTTATTATATTCTTCTCTAATTTTCTATTTTATAATAATTTTCATATTTTTAACTATTTGGAACACTTAACTTCTATTTCAATTTAGAATATTATGATTTTTTGCGAGCACATTTTTTTTAAATATATTCATTTTGCAGAGTAACTCGTTCCAATACGTTCAACCCTATCTGTTGCGAATTAAATTGGCAATTTTATTAGACGGATTGGATTCGATTAGATATCCGCGGATAGAATTGCTATTGCAATATCTAGTAATGTACTCAAAGTCAAAGGCCAGCCTTTTATGCAAGTTAATCATAGGTTAAAAGTGACAAGACAAAATAAATAAATTGCACATTCCATCGCTTTAAAGAAAGTATAATAAGATAAAAACAATAATTTCCAGTTTTTCATTTTTTATTTTTTTTCTCTCTCACTAATGTAAATAGTTGAAAAAGTAAGCACATAAAATTTAATAATCATTGCACGGATCTTTTGCAATCTAGCAAAATACGTTAAATATTGTGAAAGAAAATGATGGTATGTTATAATATTTAAGTAAAAGCTAATATCCAATGGAATTATTAGGATATTAGGAAGAGTGTTAGCTAGGGTTGTCAAACTGGCCCTATTGCTTTGCATTAATATATATAAAATAACCTCATTTAATATTTTATATATATAAAAATAGATTATCTTTTGGTTTTTCCTTCCAATAATTGGCATCATACGTTTATTTCGTGTTTAATAGTGATGAACATAAGTTTCATAATATAATATATATACGCAACGTAACATTATATTCTTGATTGAAATGATGAAAAGCATAATATGTGATTGGAGTTATGGCATTCCATTATTTTCTTCATAATGTCCTTATTAGTATTTTTGTGGTTCTTAGTTTAAAAGGCATTGAAGCTGAAACCATACTCAACACAACTGGTATTAGTAGCTCTGCGTCTGCATCTCTCAACCGAACAAGTTTCCCACATGGTTTTATTTTTGGGGCTGGATCATCATCTTACCAGGTATATCGATCCAACCTAGCTAGGCCTAAAGTTATGATTATTAATTTTTCAGTTTATTTATCCAAATATGTTTATGAACAATTTCATGATCATCAGTATGAAGGTGCAGCAGCTGTTGGTGGTAGAACTCCAAGTATATGGGATACTTTCACTCATAATTATCCAGGTCCTTTAATTTTCTCATTATTCTCATATATGAATGTTTAATTTGATCTATACAATTGTGCAGCGGGTGAATTGGTAACAGAAAATTAAACGTCTGTAGTTCGCGACAAATATACTAAAGATAGCGACGGATAATAAGTGATGGAAATAATTTTTCTAAAAGTGTTTTGTTAAAAGTTTTGTCATAATGTTGATGCCGCAATAGTTACGGATTTGATAAAAATTTCATCGCTAAATAATGTTGAGCTAAAATTTCCGTCACTAACAATGTGTCTCTAATGGAAAGTAAAATCACTAACCCCACTTCGTCATGTAAATCACAATGCAAAAGTTAGAAAACCTACCACCACCCGCTTCTCCCAAATGTTGTCTCTGTCTCCTACAATTGCCAACGTGCGTTCACTTGAGCTCGTTTGATTCAGGAGTTTCTTGTTCTCGTTGGTGCTCCTGTGTCTTTCTTCTCAGAGCTTATTTATGTTATTTATCTGATCTGTTAACATAGACTTAATGATTTTCTAATTTTCATGTGATGATAAATGTGTTGTTTTTAACGTTAGTATATTTAATTTTGTAATTTTAATTGGTTAAATTATTCTGTTGGTTTTTATAGTTTTATTAAATTTTTAATTGAGTCTCTATAATTTTTTTTAAGTTAGATTTATCATATTTTATAATTAAGTCTTTATCGTAACTAAAATATTAGATATAATATATTCGGTTTAGATTTTTTTTTAACTCTGAATCTAGGAAAGCTTAAACTGTATATATCCTACCCTGCCGGCCACTCCTAATAAATATATAAACTCAAAATAGAATCTTATGCTAATTAATAATAATAATAAAAAAACTAACTTACATTATTATTATTATTATTATTATTATTATTATTATTATTATTATTATTATTATTATTATTATTATTATAATAGAACCCTAACTCTAGTCTATTCAGTTATTATGTTGACCTAAACTATAATTATAAAATCTTATTTTGTGCTCTATACGTGATAGGCAAGATAGATGACAGAAGCAACGGGGATGTGGCCATCGATGAATATCATCGTTATAAGGTGAAACAATAATATAATATATTACAAATTAAATAAACCACTCCATAATATATTTGCTTGCATATGTATATGTGATAAATTAATAATTTAATGCATTCTTCTTAAAACACTATTGATTATTCAGGAAGATGTTAAGATCATGAAGGATATCAACATGGATGCTTACCGGTTCTCCATATCATGGTCCAGAATACTACCAAGTAAGAAACGTGAATACACATAATTTTATGAATAAAACATTAACTGTCTTTCACCAAATTATTGATTTAGAGTTCATTTGTTGGAATCAAAGATCATTCCTTACACACTCAACTATAACTGTGAAGATTCTTTTTCCTCCTTTATTTTTTAGCCTTTTTGTAATACATTTTTTTATAGCTTGCATTGTATTTTTGCTTTCTTCATTTTTAATGTAAATAAAACTACTTTTTTAAAAAAAAATTCAGTTACAATTATTCTTAAAAAATTAATTATTTTTTTATAAAATAATACATGATTTAATATTTATATGAAAAAAAAATTATACTGCACATGAAAATTAATTTGTATTCTAATGTTAATAATTAGTTCTATTGTTGGCTACTTTTAGAAGGAAGGCTCAGTGGAGGTGTGAATAAGGAAGGAATCAAGTATTACAATAATCTCATCAACGAGTTACTAGCAAAAGGTATCTTAATATATGTCAATGAAGTATCTGATTATTTGTTTTTCTTATATAATATTTTCCTTTTTACTTATTTGATTAAGTCTTATACAAGTATATATGTATTAATTCAATGCAGATATTCAACCTTTTGCAACCATTTTTCATTGGGACCTTCCTCAAATCTTAGAAGATGAATATGGAGGATTTTTAAGCCCTAATATAGTGTAAAGTACCTAATTAATCAAAGCAATAATGCATGGTCATCAACATATATATACCCTAAACAATTTTTTTTATATGATTATTAGGAAGGATTTTAAGGAGTATGCTGAGGTTTGCTTTAAGGAATTTGGAGACAGGGTGAAGAATTGGTTTACTTTTAATGAACCATGGACATACAGTAAACATGGCTATGCCGATGGAGTTGCGGCACCATTTAGATGTTCATCTTGGCAAAACCTAAATTGTAGTGGTGGAGACTCAGCCACTGAACCCTATATTGCCTCACACCATCAATTATTGGCTCATGCAGCTGCTGTTAATCTCTACAAGACTAAGTATCAGGTTTATTATATAATTAATCAAGTTTTCTGTTGTTGCAAGTTTAAAAATTAAGGTTTAGTTAATATATATTAAGAAAAGAATAATAAAAACTTAAGATTCTCTTTTTTCTTGCTAGCTTCTTATTAGTAAAATGCTCTTAAAATATTTGTTATTTTTTTATGATTATGGATTTTAAATAATTTCTGTCACTAATAAGTGATGATTATGTATATATGAATGGAAATTTGGAATTATGTATGTGACGAGCGATAATCATGCATGTTTATGAATTGATAATTAATTTAATTTCGATTTGTGTATATCTGTTAAGGTCAATTCCCATTCGAGGTAAGAAGATGTGTCTTCGGTGACAAATTCTACTGCGTAATCGAGAACTATGGCCAAGAAGGGTTGATGTGGAGGTGAATAGCCCTAGAAGCCCAGAAATAGGATTATGAGATTCTAGGTCAAATAGAGTGAGTATGATAAGAGAGTGTGTACTTTGAGGGAGTGATGCACCTGTTTATATAGTTGCGAGTAGTTGAGATTTTTGTGGGATCTGTTGAGATTGCATCATATCTTTTCTATTTTAGATGATTTTTTCTTACTTATGGGCCACTTATTGGTGGCTTTATTCCTTAAGAATTGGGTTTCGAAGCTGGTCCATAACAATATCTATCTATCTATGCATGTATGAAGGCAGCACAGAAGGGGTGGATAGGGATAACCCTAGTTTGTCACTGGATGGTGCCACTCTATGATACAGAATTGGACCATCATGCTGCTGAGAGAGCCGTTGATTTCATGTTTGGATGGTTTGTATTATTCTTATGGCATGGCATGAATCTTAGATGAATTTTGTTGGTGTAAATGTTTGATTATAGAGAGGAAAAATGTTGAACAGGTTTATGGATCCATTGACGAGAGGAGAATACCCAAGTTCCATGCGATCTCTGGTTGGAAGTCGATTGCCAAAGTTCACAAATCATGAATCAAATCTTGTAAGAGGGTCCTTTGATTTCATTGGATTAAACTACTACACTTCCAATTATGCTACCGATGCTCCACAATTAAGGGATGCCAATCCTAGTTTCATCACAGATTTTCTCGTTAATACTACAAGTAAGACCATGCATTATCTTAATTAATATTTAATATACATCTTATTTTTGTAAATTCAGAAATGTATGTATTCCTTATCTTGTTATTATTGATAGTTTTTTAATTATAAAAATTCATAAATTTTCTATTTTAACTTATACTTTTATTTATAAATTATTATTAAATTAAATATATATTATTATTAAATATTATAAATATATAATTGCGAATAGATATTAATTTAAATATATTAACTTTGTACCTATCATTACTCTTAATAATATTAATGCAAAGATAATTTTATTATGACAGCTGAGAGAAATGGAAAGCCTATCGGCCCAAGGGTATGTGAATTCAGTATACGCATTTATTAGTTTGCAATTAATAACCACATTTTTTTTTTTTTTGCCATTGGTACGATGATTTGATTTAATTAATGTAAACTTGTATTCTTCTTGCTATATAGGCTTATTCAAAGTGGTTGTTTGTTTATCCACAAGGAATTCTCGAACTTTTGCTCTATACTAAAGCAAAGTACAACAACCCTATCATCTACATCACTGAAAATGGTAATAAATATATACTATACTATATAATTAAATATTTTATTAGAATTTTATTTACAAAATATTCTACCTAGTCATTTAATTATATTTTACCATATTAACAAAAATAACCCATTTCAAGTCTATTATTTAAAAAGTCGTCTCAAAGCATGAATAATGACTTAGATAGAACTCTTTATATTCTGCATATAAAATCAAATTCTAAAATTAAATCCATATATAGCTTGTTTCAAGCTAATGATTAATTAAATACTACTCATTTTTTTGAGAGAACTAACTTATTTTCTGGTTGTCCAAATTTAAGTTTGGCTTAAGTCCCTTATGATAATTATATGCAAAACAATTTAATTTAATTTATTAATTTATTATATAGGTATAGATGAATTCAATGATCCAACACTCACACTTGACGAAGCCCTTAATGACACAACTAGGATTGATTACTATTATAGTCATCTCTGCAATATTCAAACTGCAATAAAGTAAGTACTATATATCAAAAGAATAATAAACACAAGTTTTCCTTTTATTTTCTTTTAAATTTGCATTGTATTATATATATGTCTTATATTTAAAATAAAAACTCGCAGTTGGTTAATTCTAATTAATCTTTTAGGAATGGCGTGAACGTGAAAGGGTATTTTGCATGGTCATTAATCGACAACTTTGAATGGGTGAAAGGCTATACTTCGAGGTTTGGAATTTACTTTGCAGACTATAAAAATGACCTGAAAAGATATCCAAAAAAATCAGCAATTTGGTTTAAGAATTTCCTAATAAAGGAGAAACCACATGGATATATATAGGATGATTTCCGCTAAGTCTTGAGCTTCATGAAATTTGTATAGAACTATCATCATCATGCTAAGCTAAGACTTCAAGTGGTGTTTGTAATTCTAATTAGTACAAATTGTATGTGTGTGTTGGGTTATTAAAACAACTTAGAGGGTAAAAGTAAAAGTGATATTTGTAAATTTTATGTTACTTAAAATACATTGATGAATATTCGTTTATGTAATTTTATTTTGCACTATCAGAGACTGAAGAGAGTAATAATTGAGCTTCAAAGAAAAGGAAACAAGTTATGAAAATTCATCAATTATTCTTATTATTGAGAAAAGTGTCTTTTGCATATTTAATGGAATATTCTTTGTTTAAGTGGTATATAATATCCCCAGCTATAATGCAGACAAACTGAGTTGACCAAATAAACAACACTAAAGTCATGTGGCTTTCATTAAGCATTATACTGATTGGTTCTTAGCTCAACAATCATTGAAGCTGCAATCATATTCAACAATATAATTTAAAAATATAAAAATTGCCACTATTAAATATAGAGTGAATAGTGATACCTTAGAATTTTCACCATTTCATGTAAAAATATAGTTATCTTTAATTTTGGTACTAAATTTAATTTTGTGGAACGTTCTTTTTACTATAAATATCAAATACTAAAATTAAATTTTTTATATTTTCAAATAAAATATTACTGAAAATAACTAACAAAAATTTCAGTGAATATAAATTAACAAGATTTTTTATTAGTTGCAAAAACTTTTACTTTAATTTATTTATTTATTTTTTTGGTTTCTTTTACTTTAATTTATTTATTATTACAAACAGTGCAGCTCTAAGATTCAATGGAGCAATTATTCAAATTTTGATATGTGATGGATCCCATTTCTTTAGCAGTTTGTCTCAGCACCGTCTTTTTAATCTTCCCAGTCGAACTCTTCGGAAGCTCCTCCCTAAACGCCACCGTTTTAGGGACCATATATGTTGCCATCTTCTTCTTGCAATGCTCAATTATCTCCTCCTCTGTCACCACCATCCCCTCCTTCAAGCTCACAAACGCGCACGGAGTCTGCCCACAGTACTCGTCCGGCCTCGCCACCACTGCCACCTCGTTCACCGCTGGATGCATATAAAGCAACGATTCCACCTCCACGCTGCTTATAATCTTGCCGCCGCTAGTTATAATGTCGCTTAACCGATCCTTTATCTCCAAGTAACCGTCTTCATGTATCACACCAACATCGCCAGTGTAGAAATAACCGTTTTTCAAACGGTTTCTTGTTCTTTCGGGATCCTTAAGGTATCCTAGCATCACACAGCTTCCACGGATAACTATCTCACCCAGCGTTACTCCGTCGTGCTTCACGCTCTCTCCCGCGCTTGTAACCACCTCCACTTCCGCCGTTAGCAATGTTCTTACTCCCTGCCGCGCCTTCAACCTCGCCCTCTCCTCCGCCGGAAAATGATTCCATTTCCCCTTCCACGCGCACGACACAACCACTCCTCCAGTCTCCGTCAGGCCGTACCCGTGGCTCACTATGAATCCTAAAGACTCCGTTCGCTGGATCACCGCCGGCGGAGGCGGCGCCCCGGCGGTGAGGATGTGGACGGGATTCTCCAACGGCTTGTTTTCGTTTGCGAGCATGCTAAGCAACACCGGGGAGGCACACATGTGAGTCACGCGGTGGCGCGTGATGAGGGAGAACACGCTCGGCGCGTCGAAGTTGCGGACGCAGATGTTAGTTCCTCCAACGGCAGCGATTCCCCACGGGAAGCACCACCCGTTAGCGTGGAACATCTTTACGGTCCAGAGAAAAACCGGTTGTTTCTGAACCGCCCAATCCATCAACGAATCAACGGTCATAACATAGGTTCCTCTGTGGGAATGAACCACGCCTTGGGGAGAAGACGACGTCGTTCCGGAGGTGTAGTTAAGTCTCAACGGGTCCCACTCGCTGTTAGGGTACAGCCACTTGAAATTGGGATCTCCCTTGGAGATTAAACCTTCATACGTGTCTTCGAAATCAACGGTGGATGATGGAGTTAGGGGCTCCACCTCATCGTCCTCTATTAGGATGAGGATCGGACGGTGGGGATTATTTTCTGGGAACAGAGAGAGAGCTTCGAGGACGACGTCACGTGAGGCTATGTCCACAAAGAGGAGCTTCGACTCGGCGTGACGGAGGACGGCGGAGAGGGTTCTGGCGTTGACGCGTGTGTTGAGGATGTTGATGATTGCGCCGGCGAAGGGGATGGCGAAGTGGAGCTCGTAGGTGGCGGGTATGTTGGGTGCTAGGACGGAGACGACGTCGCCGCGGGAGATTTTGAGGGAGGAGAGAGCAGATGCCAGCTGGAGGCAGCGACGGCGAGTGTGGGACCAGGTGGACGTAACGGCGTTATATATAACGGAAGGTGTGTCGGCGTAAACAGTTGCTGCTCTATCCAAGAAACCGATTGGGGTGAGAGGTGAAGAGTTTGCAGCACTTGCCTTCAGTTCCTCCATTCTCTTCTTCTTCTAAGGAAGCTGGATTAGTGAAGTGAGTGATCACAGGAAAAAATTGTTATATGACATGAAGTATTGCTATGATTAGATTGGAAAAGTAATTTTATACGTAATTTCTAAGAAATTTCTTTATGTTTTCCATGCAACTAAGTATTACATTTTTTAACATCGATTAAAAAAAAAATAGAAAGAATATTTCGGTAGAAAACTGTGTCTGGTGCAAAACGATGAATTCTGGTTTGGTAAGAATAAGAAATTAATTTTTTTTTAAAGATGATGTGATTAGTGCTAGTACTTTTGCCAACTTGGATGATTAAGAAAGCAAACTTTTAAATATATTTTTCTCCAAGTGGGATGATTAAGAAAGAAAATGGACTTCTTTGTGCTGCTTCTATGCAGTGGGGCAAGACACAGCATAAGAATTCTTTTCTTATTCACCATTAGCATAGTATTTCTTGACTTGACCTAAAGATATAAGTTCAATTGAATATCATTTGTGGGGTTTGATATATTCTTTTTTGGGACGTTGGTTTGATATCATTTCATCATTTGTGTAAATCTCTAATTCCTCATTTACTGTTTTCCACTACCGTATGCCTCAACACAAGGTTGTGGTTGAGGAACAAAACTGTTTCCCTCGTAAATTGCCACGTCAAGGTTTGATATCCAGATGTGGATCATAGAACTCTCACCGAATAATAAGGGTAACTCTACAATGAGGAGTGAAAATTGTTTGTTTTGTAATAATGTATTAATATAGATTTGTTAGCTACTTTATTGTGTATTTAAGAGGAGGTAATATATGGTTTAGAGCTATAATGCAACACTGAACAAGTTGACCAAATAAGCAACACTACTAAAGTTATGCGAACTTTCACTATGCATTGTCTCCTCAGTTTAATGTTATTGTAACTTTAATTATGCATGACACCTATACATGATGTGTCGCACATTGTGATTGGCTCATATATTGTCTTTCATTTGATTTCTCAGAGTTTCAGATGATAAATTTATTAGTAATATATTCTGCTTTTATTATCTTCTCAGATCTTACTATTATATTTTATTTGAATCACAATCAGTATAGAATGACTGACGAAACGGTGGCCTATTTAGTCCTTAAATTTAGTTTCAATATAATTTTTTTTATCGGTAACTAATTTATGACTAGTCCATTGATCTCTTTTAATTATATTTTAGATTTAAGGTCTTTTAAATTGATGATTCATGATTGGCCTAGTAGTTTGGTTTAATCTTCCATTAACATCTTCTTAATAGCTATAATGCAGAACTCTAACTTCGTTCTTAGATTCTTGTATTATGTAGCTGATAGAAGTAATGGTGACATAGCCATCGATGAATACATCTTTACAAGGTGCGTACTTCAAATCACCATGATCACTAATTAGTCCTAAAATATAATATCAGTACCTTCCAAGTGGGATGATTAAGAAAGAAAATCGATTTCTTTTTTTTTTTTTTAATTTTAAATACTTTGTGCTGCTATCATGTGTCACTTCAATGCAGTGGGGCAAGACAGCTAAGAATTGTTTTCTTATTCACCATTAGAGAAGTATTTCTTGACTTGAATAAGATATAATTTAAAGATATCTTACTCGCAATCATAGAGATTACAAGTGAGTAAATAAGCAACACTACTAAAGTTATGCGAGCTTTCACTATGCATTGTCTCCTTCTCCTCAGTATTTTACTAATTCTTAGCTCAACAATCATTGAAGCTGCAATCATCTTCAACAATGGTACATCTCTCAACAGAACTAGTTTTCCAGATGGTTTTGTTTTTGGGACTTCATCTTCTGCTTATCAGGTATCCTCAAACTCTGATCTTCTTTTATTTATTTATATGCTGATGCTACATAATATATATCAATTTTATGCATATTTTTATTTTCAGTATGAAGGTGCAGCAGATGTAGGTGGCAGAACACCATCTATTTGGGATACTTTCTCTCATAATTATCCAGGTGGCAGAACACCATCATGACATTATCCCTTTTATTTTTAATTTATGAACAAGTTAAAAAGAGTTTTATTGTTGGGTATGCTTAATTCTTCATAGAGTATGTAGATAGAAATTTTAGAATCATAGAAAGAAGGTTTGATAACAGAAATTTTGAGTTAGATAGTTGTATATATAACCCTAACTTATTTTATGCGCTGCATATGGCAGAAAAGATAGCTGATAGAAGTAATGCCGACATAGCCATCGATGAATATCATCGCTACAAGGTGCAGTACTTCATATCACCATGATCATTAACTTGTATGTTGCAAGTTGCAACTGAAGAACAGAGGTATTAATAAACATCATCATAATTGAGATCCTTCTGAAAAAAAAGATCATTGCTAATGCAGGAAGATGTTGAGATCATGAAGGATTTAAACATGGATGCTTATAGATTCTCCATCTCTTGGTCCAGAATACTACCAAGTATGAAATAGGACAAAATGTTCATTCATTATTATTTTTAAGTTACTTAAGTTTTAGATCCTTTGCTTAATTTCAGAGGGAAAGCTTAGTGGAAGTGTAAACAAGGAAGGAATCAAGTATTACAATAACCTCATCAATCAGCTACTAGCTAAAGGTTCATCAGATATTCAATTTTTTTTTCTGGTTCAATAATTTAGTCCTAAAATATGATATCAGTACCTTTCATTTGGAACTCAATGCAGATATTCAACCTTATGTGACTATTTTCCATTGGGACATTCCTCAAGACTTAGAAGATGAATATGGTGGCCTTCTAAGTCCCAAGATAGTGTAATTCAAATTTCTTATTTATATATGTCGAAAGATTTGTCAGCATTATGCCTTTAACATTAATCTTTTCTTCTTCTTACAGTGATGATTTTCGAGACTATGCCGAGGTTTGTTTTAAGGAATTCGGAGACAGAGTGAAGCATTGGATCACACTGAACGAGCCGTGGTCTGTCGCAAAACATGGCTACGCAGACGGAATTTATGCACCTGGAAGATGTTCAGCATGGCAAAACCTGAATTGCACTGGTGGTGATTCAGCCACTGAACCTTATATAGTGTCACATTATCAGTTACTAGCTCATGCAGCTGCTGTTAACATCTACAAAACTAAATATCAGGTTTTGTTATGTATATCTGTATTGTGAAAATGGATCAACCAGAATTAAGACTAGTATTGACCCCAAAATCTTCATTTTCCTTTTTTCTTTTGTGTGTAGGCATCTCAAAAGGGCAAGATAGG
The DNA here is from genome assembly GCA_036250425.1 of Stylosanthes scabra. Classification (NCBI taxonomy): domain Eukaryota; kingdom Viridiplantae; phylum Streptophyta; class Magnoliopsida; order Fabales; family Fabaceae; genus Stylosanthes; species Stylosanthes scabra. The sequence goes on from JASCZI010090870.1 coordinate 17,215, forward strand.
GATAGCAATAAATGCTCACTGGATGTGGCCACTCTATGATACAAAGTTGGATCATCTTGCTGCACAAAGAGCCCTTGATTTCATGCTTGGATGGTATGTAGATATGCTTAATTAATAAAACCTAAACAATCATTTTGTGTAAATCAACTAGAGTATGTCATAAGTTTTAGGTCTATGAATCAAACTAATAATGAAATTAGAAATTACAGGTTTATGGACCCATTGACAAGTGGAGATTACCCAGTTATCATGAGATCTCTGGTTGGAAGTAGATTACCAAATTTCTCTTCACATGAATCAAGGCTTATAAGAGGATCCTTTGATTTCATTGGTTTGAATTACTACACTTCAGAGTATGCTACTGATGCTCCACAATTAAGTGATGCAAGGCCTAGTTTCCTCACTGATGCTCTTGTTATTCTTTCATGTAACACCATTTCTTGTCTTCTGAAAACTTTTAATACAACAATTATATCATCATATCTTCAAATACTGATATAATTGAACTTTTGTGACAGCTGAGCGTAATGGAATGCAGTTGGGTGCAAGGGTAATGTATTATTATATATATACACACATACTTTTATTTGCATTTCAAGCTTAATTTCAACTAATTTGCTTTATGATCTAAGGATGAAAAGGTAATTTTGTATCATGGCAGGCTGTTTATCCAGAGGGACTTGGAGAACTTTTGCTTTATATCAAAGAAAAGTACAATAATCCTTTGATCTACATCACTGAAAATGGTAACATACACACCAACTATTGATCTTATAAAAAACCAGTAATTGGTTCACAAATGTGTTCTGATTTAGTCACATTTAATTAATCAACAATGCTAGGTAATCAATAAAAATTCAACTAACATCGGCCAACAACTTAAATTGAAAGTTCTATTTCTTTAGGTTATTGGAAGTTTTATTTCTTTAGGTCTTAGATGTCCTATTTCTAAAAAATGCAAAGTTAGCTGATTGTTAGTTGTTTTAAGTTTTGGATTATGACTTTCATTGTGGACGTTCTATAAACAGTGATTACAGATGTTTTATTTTTTATTAGCTGATTTATTGGTTAGAAAAATATTGGTTACCTAGTTACCTATACTTTTCCTTAATCTATACAGGTATAGAGGAACCCAATGATCCAACACTATCACTTGAGGAAGCTCTTAATGACACAATCAGAATTGATTACTTCTATAGTCATCTTTACTATATTCAAACTGCAATCAAGTAAGTGCTATCATGTAATTAGAATTCATGTGTCTTATGATAATTTAAATTCATTGTTTTAAGTATCTTTCTAGTATGATCTTTTATTTATTTGTATGCATATTTTATTCGTATCGAAAAGTAACTAAAATATTATTTTCGGAAACTACTTCTCAACATTGGTGACTAGGGACGGGGCGAACATAAAAGGATATTTTGCATGGTCGTTAATGGACAACTTCGAATGGAATTACGGCTACTCTCAGAGGTATGGAATTGTGTTTGTGGATTACAAGAATAATGGCCTGAAAAAATATCCAAAGTTGTCTGCGACATGGTTCAAGAATTTCCTACAATGCAGAGTGCAGGGATACACTGATTCTCGCTAAGAACTTGAAATTCATGAACGATTATTTGTATATATAATACTTCTTTAGTGGATATAATTATACTAAACTCTTTTACTGTAAAAAAATTCAATGCAATGGCAACCAGCTTTGATTGATGAGTGATGAGAATGGATTTGTATAATATGCATAATTGTTTTTTTGGAAGGGAGAATTGCTACCTAAATAATTTTTATAGTGAAAAAACTTAATGTGAAGTCGACTGCACCTAAATATTCACTTTTTCAAATTGAATATTGATTTTTTTAATCAGAATAAAAAAGAATGACGGTACTATTTATTTAAATAAAAGTATAAATATAAAGGACAAAAGAGTATATGAAAGTTTGATTTTATATTTTTTAATTACAAATTAAAAAAAATAATCGATCGCTTTCAACATTTTTATTTTTCAATGCTAGTTTTAATTTTAATTTTAATTTTCGGTAACATTATGTATATATGCGTTCATATTTTTTTACATTTAATAAACACATGTGTCAAGCATAAAAGCAATAAAATTTAGTATATAAATTTTAAGTACAGAAATAATAAAATTTATTATAAAAATTATTTTTATTGGGATGGATGTATTGGGTTAGCCGTGGCATATATTATGTATGTGTCCAATCTGTGTATAAGTGTCCATCACAAATTGCCTAGCTGTCCAGTTAAGAGGTTACACATATAGTTGGCAATTAAACCACGTTTTACAAATGGGTACGGCTATATCCAGAGTTCCAAGCTACTAGTCTACTTGTGCTTTGCAATAGTGCTATTATTGTAATTTAACACTTGCTTATAATACATAATATCTTGTTAAATTAAGTTTCGTCTGATAAATACATCAACAAAAATTGGTCTTATTCTATTTTCTAGCAAAGTAACTAATACTCATAGGAACAATAATACTTAATTGAGTTATTTATTCAAGAACTATATAAGGACCCAAGCTATAATATAATATATGCAACACTTAAGCTATATGGCATTCTCTATTATGCATTATCTCCTCAGTATTATACTGATTCTTAGCTCAAGAATCATTGAAGCTGAAATCATATTCAACAATGGTATTACCACTACTGCAGCATCCTCCCTCAACAGAACAAGTTTTCCACAAGGTTTCATTTTTGGGACTGCATCATCTGCTTATCAGGTATCCTCAAATTTTGTTCTTTTTTTTGGGTTTTAATTTTATTTATATGCTGAAGCTATATATCAATTATGCATTTTATTTTTTTTAATTTTCAGTATGAAGGTGCAGCAGATGTAGGTGGCAGAACACCATCTATTTGGGATACTTACACTCATAATTATCCAGGTGTTTTTATTTTTTTTGGGAGTTAATTTTCTACTTAAAGTATTTGATCATAATCATTACATTAATTCTTCATATGAGAGGGTAGATAGAAATTTTGAGATTCATAGAAAGAAAGTTTGATTAATGACTATTTTGAGTTAGAAAGTTGTATATAGAACCCTAACTTAGTTTATGCTCTGCATATGGCAGAAAAGATAACTGATAGAAGTAATGGTGACATAGCCATTGATGAATATCATCGCTACAAGGTGCAGTACATCAAATGACAATCACCCTAATCATTAGCTTTTATATACGTAACAATTCAAGAAACAAAATATTAATTATTAAGCATAATAATTGAGATTTTTCCGGGAAAAAAAAATTTCTTGTGCAGGAAGATGTTGAGATCATGAAGGATTTAAACATGGATGCTTATAGATTCTCCATCTCTTGGTCCAGAATACTACCAAGTAAGAAACACTGAAACAGGACACTAGTTTACTCTTAAGTTTGCAAAATAATTATAAGGTTTAATAGTCAAAATTGTTATTGAAACATAAAATATGCATTGAATTTAGTTCTCGAAAGATTAGATGCTTCAAATTGGTCCTGAAAGATACAATCATAAGTCGGATTATTCATTCTATTAGTTAGATAATGAGACATGATTCGCTGCATCTTTAAAGGACCAATTTTAGACATCTGATTTTTAGAAGACTAAATTGATGTACATGTGATATATTTAAGGACTGTTTTAAATATTAACTCTCAATTATAATGTTCATTAACCACTATTATCATTATTATTATTATTAAATGTTAGATTCTTTGGTTAATTTCAGAGGGAAAGCTTAGTGGAGGTGTAAACAGAGAAGGAATCAAGTATTACAATAACCTCATCAATGAGCTACTCGCTAAAGGTTCATCATATATATGTTATTTGATTGTTTAATTCATTATTTTTTTCTGTTTAAAAAATTTAGGCCTAAAATATAATATCAGTACCTTCCATTTGGATCTCAATGCAGATATTCAACTTTCTGTGACTATTTTTCACTGGGACCTTCCTCAAGTCTTAGAAGACGAATATGGAGGCTTTTTAAGTCCCAAGATAGTGTAATTCATATTTCTTGTATTTGTCAAAAGATTTATCAGCATGCATGCCTTTAACATTATTAATCTTTTCTTCTTCTTTTTTTCCCTTTTACAGTGATGATTTTCGAGACTATGCCGAGGTTTGTTTTAGGGAATTTGGAGACAGAGTGAAGCATTGGATCACACTGAACGAGCCGTGGTCTGTCGCAATACATGGCTACGAAGATGGAATGTATGCACCTGGAAGATGTTCAGCATGGAAAAACCTGAATTGCACTGGTGGTGATTCAGCCACTGAACCTTATATAGTGTCACATTATCAGTTACTAGCTCATGCAGCTGCTGTTAACCTCTACAAAACTAAGTATCAGGTTCTGTTATGTATATTTGTGTTATGAAAATGGATCAACCTGAATTAAGACTAGCATTGTGACCAAAATCTTGACTCTTTTTTTTCTTGGTGCAGGCAGTTCAAAAGGGCAAGATAGGGATAGCAATAAATGCTCACTGGATATGGCCACTCTATGATACAAAATTGGATCATCTTGCTGCAGAAAGAGCCCTTGATTTCATGCTTGGGTGGTATGTGGATATGCTTTATGTACCTAAAAAATCATCTTGTGCTAGAAGAAAAACTCATTGTTCATTGCATGTCATGAGTTTTATTTCTTTAGGTTTCAGATGAGTAATGCTAGGTAACCAATAAAAATTCAGCCAACATCAGCCAACAATTTAAATCGAATGTTTTATTTCTTTAGGTTTCAGATGTTCTATTTCTAAAAAAATATCAGAAGTTCTTGATTGTGTGATATCTGTTTTTAACGTTTTAGATGTTCTCCTTTTAGGTTTGATTTATTGACTAATTTGTTGGTTGGAAAAATATTAGTTACTTATAGTTTTCCATACTAAAAATATCTCTGTCTTGAGACAAAAAAAATTGCTAATGACAGTAAAAATTGGAATAAAAACACAAATTTTCTTTCTTGTTTTTGTCTCACCTTTTTTTTATTTCTGTTCTGAGTCACTTACCGAACACAACCTCCAAAAATAGAACTCAAATTTTCCCTGCAGTCTTGGTATGCTGTGTATGCCTCTACTGCTATGGCAACACCATTGTTGGTAGCTTTATTTTGTGATTTTAATTCAGTTTAACATGAAAGCTGAATCAAACTGCAGGTATATGGATCCATTGACAAGAGGAGATTACCCAGTTATCATGAGGTCTCTTGTAGGAAATAGGTTACCAAAATTCTCTCCACATGAATCAAGGCTTGTAAGAGGATCCTTTGATTTCATTGGTTTGAATTACTACACTTTCAATTATGCTACTGATGCTCCACAATTAAGTGATGCAAGGCCTAGTTACCTCACTGATGCTCTTGTTCTTCTTTCGCGTAACACCATTTCTTCTGACCAACTTTTAATGCAAAAATTATATATGCATGTCATCATATCTTAAAATAATATGATGTAATTGAAATTGTGACAGCTGAGCTTGTTGATCCAGAAGGACTTAAAGAACTTCTGCTTTACATTAAAGAAAAGTACAATAATCCTTTGATCTACATCACTGAAAATGGTAATATATAGTAATACACACACCAACTAATTGATCTTATCTGTAATTGGTTCACAAAATGTAGCTAAATTATACTGTTAGTTCATTTAATTTCATCAAATTTTCAATTATGTCTCTATATGATATTCAATTTTTAATTAGGTCCCTACCATAATAAAAAGACTAAATTTAACAGAATACTTTGCTACACAAAAAGAATATTCTTCATCTTTTGAGTGCTTGAGTAGTAGAATATTTTTTTTGTGTAGCAGAATATTCCGCTAAATTTAGCATTTTTGTCACGGTAATGACTTAATTGAAAAATTGGATAACGTATAGGATCTAATTAAAAAAGAAAAAAAAAAGTATATGGACCTAATTGAAAATTTGATAAAATTATAGATACCGAGAGAAATTAAATCCAAAAAGTATTATGATTTGGTTACATTTAATTTATATAGGTAAAGTGGAAACCAATGATCCAACACTATCACTTGAGGAAGCTCTAAATGACACATTCAGAGTTGATTACTACTATAGCCATCTTTACAATGTTCAAACTGCAATCAAGTAAGCGCTATCATGTAATTAGAATTAATGTGCCTTTCTGATACCATCTTCTATCTTATTTATCTGTGAATTTTATTGTGTACAAAAGTAACTGCACTGTTATTTTCGGAAACTATATTTTTCAACGTTGACGACTAGGCATGGCGCAAACGTAAAAGGATATTTTGCATGGTCGTTACTGGACAACTTCGAATGGAATTACGGCTACTCTCAGAGGTATGGAATTGTGTTTGTGGATTACAAGAATGGCCTGAAAAGATATCCAAAGTTGTCTGCAACTTGGTTCAAGAATTTCCTACAATGCAGAGGACATGGATATCATGATTCGCGCTAAGAACTTGAAATTCATGAACCATTATTTGGTGACATTCATAAACTTAAATGCCATTACAGGCATGAATAATGGCTAAATAATTGTGATTCTTTTACCTTCAATTAGTCTTCTTGTGATGTATTATTGTAATGCAAGGTCCAGATTGGTAAATGTAAATTGCATTTTGTTATGATAAGCAATGCATTGCTTGTTTAGTTTTGAAGAACAGAAATATGAATAATGATGTGTATTGTGTTGTATTTAGTTTTGAGCGTGATGCACAACTACTAAAGGAACTTATTAGGGGTAAAAATTTGAATATTCATAATAAATTCTCTTATATAATTCAAACTCGTACCATTATATTACCTTTATTACACGCATGATGTATCAACGTCAATTTATTTTATGCATTTATGACATTATTTTTTAGAATAATTATATGAATTGTGGTTTAAAATAAAATAGTTTTTTAATGATCTATAATGGATTTAGCTCCGAAACGTGTCTGAAATTAGCTGTTTGCATCGAATTAGTTCCTTAGACATTAAATTGTATTACTAACTCCAGTGTCGCAGGAATTGCACCATCTCACTCATGTAGTAAGTTTTATTCGATGAAAAAGAGGTTGAAACTAATTAGGTAATTTTTTTAAATTTTAGAGTCTAAAAAGTATAATTAAGATTTCGATTATATTATTCACGTACTCTTTTAGTAAAAACTAAATTAATACTGGTATAAAATACGATCGTTGTTGTGTTAACTATCTTTCACCTTTTATGGTTCATCTACAATAATCGTTACATGAGTGTAACTATAAAAAAGTACGTGGATAGCATTATTAAGATTTTAGAGACTAACCCTATGGGTACATGCCAATCCTTATCCTATCCTTTCTCAACTGCCTTTTTGTCTGTTGTCTATTTTTTTTTTTTTTCAGGAAATTGTTATGTCTAAAATAAGTTGTAGACAAATCTATATGATAAATTGTAACTTTTGTTAATATAGTATATTTTTGTTTGCAAGAACTTATTTTACTATAATTTTGATAACATGATAAAAAAAAAAAAAGGCAATAATGGTTGGACCTGATAACTCCAAAAACACAACTACACTCAATAATTGAAAAATGAAAAAGATGCAAGTATGATAATCTATATATTATATCCAAAATTATAAATATACTACACTTTAGTTTTAAACATTTAATTATGCAAATTTAGTTGTTATATTTTCATATTATATATGGAAACAATTATATTGTCATCCAATTTAATGTTACCATTTATAAGATATCTAAGTTAGCGCGAGAGTTTAATTAAGCATTTATTTTTGCTATACTAATATATAATTACATACAGAAATTAAATCTTGACAACCTGTTAACAAGTTATTTCTAGAGTTCAAAATAATTAACTTGCCTTATTAAAAAAATAATTAATTTGCATAGTATGCATGACAATGAGGTATACGCCCCCATTAGGGATCCATGATGTTTGTTAAGTTGCCTTCCAATTAAATTTACCCACGATATCAAAAGACTAATCAATAGCAAATCTAAAATTTAATTAAAAATTTGTTGTTGGTCAATAAAAATAAAATACTATTTGAATAAGTGATTTTAATCAAGTAATTTATTTTTATGCTAAATAGAATATTATTTCAGTATCAAATAATATAAAAAATTGCATATAAATAAAGTTCATCGAAATAGTCTTTTATTTAGTATAGAAATAAATAACTTGGTTGGACTTAGTTGGCCAAAACTCTAAAACTACTTGTTCACATAAAATCATTGATAAATTATTATATATATAAAAAAGAAATTTAAACTTACAACACTTATTTAAATATACAAATGAGTCAAACATTTTACGTATTTAAATTATTTGCCTCCCAATTAAAGTTATGGATAGAAAATGGACCCTTCAATTATGGGTGATACTTGAAAAGGAAAAAGTCGTTAAGGTATTTCATTGGAGACATGATAGCAGATTTACATTAATATATGACCACATAGACGTACTTTTATAGTAATATGGTTGTCTATATAATTGATGAAATTGTGAGTACCTACTGCATGCGTTCATTCATATATACGCGACAAGAATCAAAATTTACCGCCCAGAAAAAATACTTAAAAATTAAATAATTAATTTTGATGTATTAATAATATTTTTATATTTTATTGATGAATTGTAACTCATATAACATTATCATTTCTGTTGTAAGAGGTTTTGAGATCAAGTCTTCCATGAAGTACCAAATTAAAATAAATTTTTACAGACTCTTATATTTAATCATGTTTCATGTCCATTATTTTTTAATGACCGTTCATGCATTGAATATGAAAAGATTTATTATTTTTTTTAAAGTGGCAATAATAATTAATAGTTTCTTATTTTATTTATTAAACAATTATAGCCAACAAAATTTGCTATATGTTTAGTGAATAGTTTTTATATAATATGTTGACACAATACTAAGAGTTTATTGTCAGGTACACCCATTTAAAACAGGTGTATGAAAATCTAATATTTAAATAATATTTGCAAATGTCTCATTTTCTTTTTTAGTTTAATTAATTTGAAAGACAAAACAATAATATAAATGAATGTTTTCTTCCAACGTAACAGTAGATCCTTACTATATATATATATCAAGAATAATTATAGAGAACTAAATTCTAATTAATTATCATTAGCCAATTTTTTATTATTATAAAATTAATTTTTAGCCCTCATGTTATCGAAGAAGATTTAGGTTATGATTTATGGCTTAGAATCTAAGATTGAAGATTTATAATTAATTAAGGTAAACAGGTAATTAAAAAGAATAAGTATATATAGAAAAACCAACTAGACACCAAAAAAATATAGAAAAACCAACTTTTAATAAGTTAATATTAGTCATTTTTTTAATTGTAAAAACTCTCATAATGTTTTAGAGAATTTAAGATTCCTACTTTAACATTTAGGACTTGGAGTGGATAAGAAATATTATATGTATATTTTATCACACTAAATTATTTATTTTTATATTAAATAAACGATTATTTCAATGTTTAGCATAGAAAATAATATAAAAACGAACTTCTATTTGATATTAAAATCGTCTTTTATTTAAAATAAAAATAATTAATTTAGTTAAATTTATTGGATAAAATAAATAAACATAAAATTATTAATTTTTTTAAAAAAAATTAGTTGAAATTGATGAAAAAAAATTAGCTCGCTCATTAGTTAAGTGAGTAGAATATAAGTTAATAAAACTCAATAGATTAATAATAAGAATAGAAAATTAAATTTTAATTAGTTAAATGTTACATAAATTTTTTATTTTTTATTAGAAAATTATTTTTAACCCTGATCTTTTAAAAAATTAGAATTTAGAAATCAAAATTTAAAAAATAAAATAATAATTAAAAAGTAGGCTAATGTTAATGAAAAAAAAAGCTAAAATTCTAGCGGAATATAATTGATGACGTGTACCTAATAAAATGTATGAGACGCAATAATAAAGATATATGTGGTCAAGCAAGATTATTTATTATTTCATAAAAGAGATTGAACAGCTCAATGCACAGTACTACTCCTCAGTTCTCACTATATATATTAGGGTTCATTGCTCAACCAAAAGGTACACCATTCTTCTCTAAAGTGGGGAAAAAAAAGAGAGTAGTTATGGCATTTATCAATGACCATATACATAATCTACTCCTTGGTGTTTTACTGCTTCTTCTTAGCTTAACAACCATTGAATGTGATGAAACCATATTCAATACCACTCTTACTATTACTCATGAATATTTCGGCAGGAAAAGCTTTCCACCTGATTTTATTTTTGGGTCTGGATCATCTGCTTACCAGGTCTGTATTATTCTAATTACGGGAATTGTTAGCAACATTTTCAGGGGAAAAAATTTAGATAATTGGTTAGTATTAAGTTAAACATAAAATAAAAATTTTAAAAATATATATTTTTTTTTTCTAAATCATAAACTCGAGAATCGCAAGTTCTAGATGGTTAAGACATTATATGCGGTTTTGAAATAGCAGCCGCATATTACGTGGTAGTGGTCTCAGTTTGGTAGAATAGTTAATGAGAAATAAATTTCTGCAGATTTTAGGAGTTTCATTCTCTAGACTATAGCTATATAGATGAGCGTATGCTTTGTTGATTAAAAAAAAAATGAAATAAATTTGGATCATATATACAAAAGTCTGAATTTGATTTTGATTTCTTCACCAAACTTGACGTATGATTTATACAATTTTTTTCAAAGGCTGACAAAGCCTATTAGCCTAGAATTATCTTTGATTTTAACAAATAATTTTGACTAATCAAGTTCAATTAAGTGATTTATTTTTATGTTAAATAAAATATTATTTCGATGTGAAATAATATAAAAAATTACATATAAATAAAGTTCTATTTGACATTGAAATAATCTTTTATTTAGCATAAAAATAAATAATTTGATTGGACTTAATCAAAATCACTTTAATTAGAAAAATATGATCAACGAATAAAATAATTGAAACGACGAATGTTTTCGATATATTTAAAACTTTTCCTATATATTTAATTATTTATGCACAATTTCAGGTTGAAGGCGCAGCAAATGAAGATGGCAAAGGACCAAGTAATTGGGATAATTATACTCATAGTTATCCAGGTCTTCTGATTTATTCATTTGATGTGGCAATTTCAATATCTTATGGACTACTAATTTCTTTTGCATTTTGCATGTGCTAGGTTGTGAATTACGTTATATACACTCAGCAATTAATCAATTATTATATTTTTAATATATATTAATTAAAAAATCCTATATTTATAAGTTCTATTTTGCATGTGCTAATTTATGTATTAATTACTACATTATGTTTAATACATGATAGGTAGGATAAAAGATGGAAGTAATGGAGATGTATCCATCGATGGATATCATCGTTACAAGGTGCTGTACTCATATAACCACGATTAGATAATCTCTTGTTTATAATAATTAATTGAAGAACAAAGATGTTAATCAAGAAAATAACAGAGATTCTTCTCAAAATACTATTGATTGTATATATGCAGGAAGATATTGAACTTATCAAGGATATGAACATGGATTCTTATCGATTTTCCATCTCTTGGCCTAGAATACTACCAAGTAAGAAATAACATAGGAAAATAGTACATTAAAGTAGAGATTGGTAAAAAGAATGTCAACTGAGACTTAGTATTGTGTTTGTTAAATGGAGACTAAAATTAAAATTTTAGTTTTAATTCTTAAAATTTTAATATTTTCAGTACCTCGACTGAAGATTAAGACTGAAATTTTAATAACTTTTTTCTTTTACTCAAATACCTCACTTAACATTGGAGATTCCAATATTAACCTTTGTTCCTTCACACTTAATTCAATCTCTATTTTCTAAATTTTAAATCAAACACAATAACAAATTGAATTAAGTGTCAGTCTCTCAGTCTCAGTCTCTCAGTCTCAGTCTTCAAGTCTCAATCTTTCAGTCTCAGTCTCTCTTTCAAACGCTAGTGAGTATTTATTTTTAATATTTTCTATTTTTATAATTTTGTGAATATATATATATATATATATATATATATATATATATATATATTTACAAATTTTAAAATTAGAAAGTATCACAAACTAAATCACACTAAACAAT
>JASCZI010090870.1:47475-65777 GCA_036250425.1 Stylosanthes scabra
GTTGTTATTTATTTATTTCTCTGTATTATTTTGTTTAGTATTCAATATATATTGTTAGTGGGTTATTGGGTAGAAATATTTGTAGAGTAATACTGTGGTAGTAGTTCTGTCTAAGGAGGTTGGAATTAGTGAGACTGGTCTCTCCCTCCGGCCTATCCTGGGAATTTTATTGATAATAAAATTCTGTCTAAGGAGACCGGGTTTAAGTGGGACTTGATTGTGCCTCATCCAGTCTGTCCTGTGAATTACTATAATAGTAAAGCTCATAGGATTGATTTGTATTGAAATTATCCACGTTTCCGCAACATGTCGCTCACTCGAAATAGACACTTATCTTGGGGCTTTTGGGTTGGGTGGTTTGGGTCAGGCCTTTAACTCAAACTGATGTTAAAAAAAAAACGGGCCAATTATAAATTGCAGTTGAATTCTTACCAAAAACAAATAAGGGAAAACATAAATTACAGTTGAATCCTTAGTTTAGTCATTTAGTGTATGTCCAAAAGAAAAAAAATCCTTAGTTTATAGTGCCTAATGGTAAAATTCGTGTCTGTGTCTCATATGGTTGAATGAACAGTGATCTCTATTTCAGTATTTCTTGACTTCATGTCGATGACTCGGTATCTTACCCATTTCATTCTTACTCTTTTTCAGGCACCACAATCCAGAAAGGTTACGAATTGAACATGACAAATCTTTTATGCTAGTGCTCTCCAAATCAAGCTCAGTTACATTTCATTCTATCTTGTCTTGTATTTTTGGAAAGTTCTCAAGGCCGGAGCTAGTCATGGAAATATGCAGTGATTATTAAGACACAAATATAATTTTATTTCTAAAAAATAAAAAAGAGCGCAAGTCAAATCACTTTTTCAGACAAAAAAAAAAAAAAAAAACCCCCAAAAAATCACTTTTCAAGCACTACAAGATCTAATTAGTAATTGAGTGAGTCCTTAATCATTTTGATTGAAAAAAAAAGGTAATTTCACAAAGACTCACCACCAAATAAGCACATAAGGTAGTGCTAGCCAATGGACAGTTAGCCTAATGATAACTATGTCTTTGTATCAACTACCAAGTGTTGTTTGTGTTCCCACTAATTAACAAAAAGCTGCTAGTGGATAGATGTTATAAGGATTATATATATATATTTTTTTTCTCTATACTTTTTATTTATAAAAATAGTTGATAAATAAAAGAAAATAAAAATTTTATCTTTTTTATCATTTAAAAATATAAAATTAATTTAATTTTCATGTATTATTAGTATAAAATAATTTTTAAATTTACTACTTAAAATATCATCTAAATACATAAATTCAATTAGATAAATACATCAAAATCAAACTCTTCTAAAATAAGAGTTTAATTTTGATACATTGATGGTGTAAAGAATTTTACACAGTCATCGGCTTTAGAAGTAGTGGATTTGAAAATTAATTGCTTTTGATAATATGATAACACCTAATTAAATATATGTATAAAATTCTTTTACACCAACTGTGTATAAAAATTAAATTTCTAAAATAATTAGACATTTATTTTTTTATTTTATCAATGTTATCAATGTACAAAAATTTGATTAAGACGTATACCAACATTATTGCTAATCTCAATTATAAAAAAGAAAATAAAAAATATCTGACACAGTAATAGAAATATCTAAGTGGTTGTGTATTGTAGATACTCTACTTCACAAAAAATATAGAAATTAACTAATAATAAAAATAAAATAAACCTAACAAATAAAATATCCAATTTAAACGAGTGTCACTATCATCATTTTATATAGCGACCTCAAGCTATGTCCACCACTGGATCAACCAAAAGTGAAAAGTGAAAACAGACATTTTAACTATGCCATTCTCCAGTGTTCATCATGTCTTCAGTGCTACGCTGCTTCTTATTAGTTTAACAGCCATTGAAGCTACAGCCATATTCAACAGCGATATTATTACTACTACTGCATATCTCAACCGTTCTGATTTCCCACAAGGTTTCATTTTTGGGACAGCTTCTTCTTCTTACCAGGTATTCTAATGACTATATCCGATCATGAAATTCTTTTTTCCTTCTTCCCATAATAATTCTATAATAATATTATTGGAAATTAATTAAGCTATTCTTTATGCACATTTATTTTCAGGTGGAAGGTGCAGCAGATGAAGGTGGCAGAAACCCAAGTATATGGGATACTTTCACTCATAAATATCCAGGTCTTTTAACTTCTAATTAAGAATTACATTTTGTTTCAGTTAAGTTATAAATTACTAAATTATGTTTGATAAATGATAGGTAAGATACATGACGGAAGTAACGGAGATGCAGCCGTTGATGAATATCATAATTATAAGGTGCTGTGACACACAAACATTATTACACTGTAATAATTGAAAAACAGAGATATTAAGCAAGCATAATTGTGATTCTTCTGAAGAAAGTATTGATTATGCAGGAAGATGTTAAGCTTATGAAGGATATGCACATGGATGCTTATAGATTCTCAATCTCTTGGTCCAGAATACTACCGAGTAAGAACGCATGATACTAAAGCAACTTCCAATTTTGCAAACTGTTAAATCATTTCAATAGAATTTGTTACCAAAGCTAAAGTGAGATTACTGATTGGCTAATTTCAGAGGGAAGACTTAGTGGAGGTGTGAACAAGGACGGAATAAATTATTATAATAACCTCATCAATGAGCTGCTAGCCAAAGGTCATCATTGTGAATCACATTTTTGCAAAACTAAGAGATTTAATTTCTAATGTGAATGGTTAGTTTCTGTTTCCTGAGGATTAGTTTAAGCATAATGTCTTTCTTTGTTGGTAACTCAATGCAGATATTCAACCCTTTGTGACAATTTTTCATTGGGACCTTCCTCAGGCCTTGGAAGATGAATATGGTGGATTTTTAAGCCCTAAGATAGTGTAATTCACATCTCCTAATTCTTGATAGCCAAAGTACTAGTCAACATGTCTTGAACATTTAAGATGTGATTAGTTTGCGTTTACGTCTTTTGTTTTTATTTCATTATTTTCTATTTTCATGATTTTACGAAGAGTAAAGAGAAAATAAAAACGCAAACCAATCACACTTGCATTGTCTCTCTTTCTTGTAGAAATGATTTCAAGGACTATGCTGAGGTTTGCTTTAAGGCGTTTGGTGATAGAGTGAAGCATTGGATTACAATCAATGAGCCATGGTCCTTCAGCAATCATGGCTATGCAACAGGAAAATATGCGCCGGGAAGATGTTCGGCCTGGCAGAACCTTAGCTGCACCGGTGGAGATTCCGGCACGGAGCCTTATATAGTGACACACCATCTGCTACTAGCTCATGCTGCTGCTGTTAACATCTACAAGACTAAGTATCAGGTTTTAGTACATATTTTTATATGAAAATTTCAACTTCACAAAATGAATGGATCTCTATGAAGTAATTGAGTAGAGTAACCAAAACTACCTTACTTTACTTTGTGTACATAGGCGTCTCAGAAAGGCTTGATAGGGATATCACTGTTTTGTTTCTGGATGGTGCCATTAAAAAAAACAGAACTTGATCATCTTGCTGCACAGAGAGCCCTTGATTTCATGCTTGGATGGTATAAATTCTTAATAAGAAGAAAAAAAGCTGGTTACATGTCCCATGAACTTGTTGGTTTAAAAAGCAACAACACATACAAGAATTTTGTCATATGATTACACTGTCAATTGTACACTGCTGTAGCTATTTTGTCATATGAATTCACTGTCATGTGAGATCTGATTCAAAGAATGAAATTGCAGGTTTATGGAGCCAATAACAAAAGGAGACTACCCAAGTTCCATGCGATATCTGGTGGGAAATAGGCTGCCAAAGTTCACTTCATATCAAGCAGGGCTTTTAAGAGGGTCCTTTGATTTTATTGGATTAAACTACTACGCCTCCTATTATGCTGCTGATGCACCAGAACTAAGTAAAGCAAAGCCTAACTATCTTACGGATTCTCTAGTTACTCTTACAAGTAAGAACTTTTTTGTTCATACTACTAATTAATGGGATAGATTCTTCTAGCATAAATTATTCATTCTAATCCGTTTGATTTTAAGGAAAAATAAAACTACGAACTTGCTGAATCCAAGATATTGTTTGATTATACCAGTTAATTGATGCAAGATACATTTTGTTGTGACAGATGAGTGTGATGGAATCCCTATTGGTCCCAAGGTAATATATGGATTTGAAATAGCATATCAATTCTTCAAATTCAGTTAGCTTATTAGCTTTCTGGCTTAATGATGAAGAAATGAAAACTTGTACACTTGCAGGGTGCTTCAGATTGGTTATATGTTTATCCGAAAGGAATTCGAGACCTATTGGTCTATTGCAAATCAAATTACAACAACCCCTTGATCTACATCACTGAAAATGGTAATATATATAATAAATAAAAGATTCTTTATTGGTTCACCATTCACATTTAGTTTGAACTTTTAACACAGTATTTGTTTGCTTATGTTTATGGAAAACAATGCGTTAATTATGTAGGCATAGATGAACTCAATGATCCAACACTAGCACTTGAGGAAGCCCTTGCAGACAAAACAAGAATTGATTACTATTTTAGTCATCTAAAATATATTCAATCTGCAATCAAGTAAGTTCTATCATATCAAGTTTTGATCTGGAAGCCAATGGGATCAAATAAACTAGTTTTTGCTAACTAAATTATCTACATGTTTTGTGTATTCCTAATTTTGTTGGTTTTACATATTTCAGGGAGGGTGTGAATGTAAAAGGATATTTTGCATGGTCATTGATTGACAACTTTGAATGGGATCTTGGCTACACTGTGAGATTTGGAGTCTATTTTGCAGATTATGAAAATGGCTTAAAAAGACATTCCAAACAGTCAGCTATTTGGTTTAAGAACTTACTACAACGCAACGTACCTGTATATGGCGATTCGCGCTAGGAACTTGATCAATTTATTTATCATGTGTGTCTTAGATATATAAATGTAAAAACATGATTACTAATCGATCTGAATTGGATTATAATGAAGTGTAATCTGATACAAGTTAATCGATATGTAAAAATATGTCTTAGAATATATTAATAGATAAATGTATTTTTTATTTCGTATAGAGCTGAATCGTTGACTGTTGAGTGAGGCCTCAACCACTTGATTGAAAGATAAATTTGACAAAGACTACTTACCAAATCATCACACAAGACTACAAGAGTCAAGACCTTACCCTCTACACAAAGAGGCTGATAGCAATTAGTTGGAACTTAGAACCCCCTCCCCCTCCCAGCCTCTCATATTAGATTGTTGACAAAGATGTAATTGGAATTAGAAGTTTAGAACACGTGCGTCTCACTTACTCTATATAACTTAACATCCAAAACTTGGCTTAAGGACCTGCAGATTAGAAAGGGGGCTCAATTGCACGTGCTGGGTTGACTTCATTGCTGCCTTGCTGAGTGAAGTGTGATAAGTGTGATCAGAGTTAGTTAACACTTAGCAGGTTGGTTAGGAGGTAAGGCTGAGCTGGCAAGTTGGTTAGACTTAGTTAAGCTCCTATAGTATAAATAGTAATCTGTCTCTTTAGTTGTCATTAACTTGTATCAGATTACACTTCATTATAATACAAGCTTCTCTCTTAGTTTTAAGAAAAAAAGTGAAAAAGTGAAAATAGACTATTTATTACTTATAACTATGGCATTCTTCAGCGTTACACTGCCTCTTATTCTTAGTTTAACAGCCATTGAAGCTACAGCCATATTCAACAGCGATATTATTACTACTACTGCATATCTCAACCGTTCAGCTTTCCCACATGGTTTCATATTTGGCTCAGCAACTTCTTCTTACCAGGTATTCTATTTCGGATCATGAAATTTTCATCTTTTCCTAATAACTCTGTAATGTTGGTATGAACTATTAATTGAGCTGTTTTATATGCACAATTTTTAGGTGGAAGGTGCAGCAGACGAAGGAGGAAGAGAACCAAGTATATGGGATACTTTCGCTCATAAATATCCAGGTCTTCTAATTTATTTGTTTGTGTGGTAATCCTAGCATTTCATATTTTTGTCCCAAATATTTTCTCTTTTCCTATTTTTGTCTTCTTGAGATCAAAATTCAATTTTTTGACGAGAATTCTAAAATAGGACTAAATCAGGTGTTTGGAACAAAATTAGGACTTTTTTAAACAAGAGGGACAAAATTAGAATTTAGTGCTCTTTTTTTGTGCCATTTTGTCTATGTATTTCAGTTCAGTTTTCTTACTTTTAGGTCCTTTTGGATAGTATTATCAGTAATTTGACTGATTTAGATCATCTAAAGTGAAGAAATTGGCAAAGTGATAAAGTGAGGGGTTAATCCCTGTTGAATATGTAATTTCCATCACATGTGAGCCTCATTAACTTAATTTAAGAGTGATTAACTTTTCACTTTGCCAATTTGACTAATCCAACTCAAGAAACTGAAACTTTGTCCTGTTAGAATGGGCTTGAAATCGAGACCATTTGGGAGCGATGTAACTTATTTACCACTCTACAAAACTAGTGTTGGTTATCAGTTCCATTTTTGGCTTATAAAGTTAAAGAAGTGTTCCTCTGTAATTTTATTCCCCATTTATATAAAATGGTCAATTAAAATAAGGGCGTTATGAATTCCATTTTGTTTATGGTAAGTCATAAAATCTACATTATGTTTAATACATGATAGGTAAGATACATGACGGAAGTAACGGAGATGTAGCCGTTGATGAGTATCATCGTTATAAGGTGCTGTAACACACAAACATTATTACACAGTAATATTAAAAGAACAGGGACATTAGGAAGCATAATTGTGATTCTTCTGAAGAAAGTATTGATTATGCAGGAAGATGTTGAGGCCATGAAGGATATGAACATGGATGCTTATAGATTCTCAATCTCTTGGTCCAGAATATTACCAAGTAAGAAACATGACACTAAAGCAACTTCCAATTTTGCACTATGTCAAATCATTTCAATTGAATTTATTATCAAATCTAGCTAAATTGAGATCATCCATTTGCTAATTTCAGAGGGAAGACTATGTGGTGGTGTGAACAAGGAAGGAATAAATTATTATAATAACCTCATCAATGAGCTGCTAGCCAAAGGTCATCATCATTAATCGTTAATCATTAATTTCAAATGTAAATGGTTGGTTTCTGTTTCTCTTAGGACTAATATAAGCATAATGTCTTCTTTGCTGGCAACTCAATGCAGATATTCAACCCTTTGTGACAATTTTTCATTGGGACCTTCCTCAGGCCTTAGAAGATGAATATGGTGGCTTTTTAAGCCCTAAGATAGTGTAATTCACATCTCTTAATTCCTAATACTCAAAGTGTTAGTCAACATTTCTTGAACATCAATCTCCCTCTTTCCTATAGGAATGATTTTCAGGACTATGCTGAGGTTTGCTTTAAGGAGTTTGGTGATAGAGTGAAGCACTGGATTACATTCAATGAGCCGTGGTCCTACAGCTATCATGGCTATGCAGACGGAAGTTACGCTCCTGGAAGATGTTCGGCCTGGCAGAACCTTAGCTGTACTGGTGGAGATTCAGGCACTGAACCCTATATTGTGACACACCATCAGTTACTAGCTCATGCAGTTGCTGTTAACATCTACAAGACTAAATATCAGGTTTTGATATGTATTTTTATATGAAAATTTCAATACACAAAATGAATGGATCAGAATGAACTAATTAAGAGTAAAACTGGGACCAAAACCTTACTTTCCTTTGTGTGCATAGGCATCTCAGAAGGGCTTGATAGGCATAGCGCTGAATTGTTACTGGATGGTGCCATTACATGATACAGAATCTGATCGTCGTGCTGCACAGAGAGCCCTTGATTTCATGCTTGGATGGTATAAATTCTTTATGAACATAAACTCATTTGTGAAATCTAACTAGAGGATCTAGCCACTGATGACCTACAATATTTGGGGGATGGAGAGAATACAGATTAATATGACATATAATTGTGAATTAGTGTAAAAGCTAAAGCACAGGAATTTTTTCTATTTAAATTCACTGTCAATTATATACTTCTGTAGCTTATTTGTCATATGAATTCACTGTCACATGAGAGCTGATTCAAAATGGTATTGCAGGTTTATGGAGCCAATGACACAAGGAGACTATCCAGCATCGATGCGGTCTCTGGTGGGAAGTAGGTTGCCAAAGTTCACTTCATATCAATCAAGGCTTTTAAGAGACTCTTTTGATTTTATTGGATTAAACTACTACACCTCCTATTATGCTGCTGATGCACCAGAACTAACTAAAGCGAAGCCTAGCTTTCTCACGGATTCTCTAGTTTGTCTTACAAGTAAGAACATGTTTGTAGATACTACTAGTGGGATTGATTTTAGTACACTTTTAAGGAAAAATAAAACTCCACATTTGCTGAATCCAGAATATCTATTTATACAAGTTAATTGATGCAAGATGCTTTTTATTATGACACAGATGAGTATCACGGCATACCTATTGGTCCGAAGGTAAAGTATGCATTCAATTCAGCTAGCTTTCTGGCTTAATGAAGAAATGAAACCCTCTATACTTTCAGGGTGCTTCAAATTGGTTGTCTGTTTATCCAATAGGAATTCGCAACCTTTTGTTATATTTCAAATCACATTACAACAACCCTTTGATCTACATCACTGAAAATGGTAATATACATGAATTGAATAAAAACTACAAAGGTTTGTTTCCTTATGTTTCTGGAAACCAATAATGTATTTATTTTACATAGGCATAGATGAATTCAATGATCCAACACTAGCACTTGAGGAAGCCCTTGAAGACAACACAAGAATTGATTACTATTATAGTCATCTAAAATATATTCTAACTGCAATCAAGTAAGTGCTGTCACATCAATAAACTAGTTGTTACTAGCTAAATTGTTGACATCTTTAGTGTGTTCCTAATTTTGTTGGTTTTACATATTTCAGGGATGGAGTGAATGTAAAAGGATATTTTGCATGGTCATTGCTTGACAACTTTGAATGGGATTATGGCTACACTGTGAGGTTTGGAATCTACTTTGTAGATTACGAAAATGGCCTGAAAAGACATCCAAAAGAGTCAGCTATTTGGTTTAAGAATTTACTACAACGCAACGTATCTATATATGGCCATTCTATTCAATAAAGATATATAAATACAAATGTAATTATGTAAACAGGATTTGTGAGGCTAAATGTTGTGTTGCTTCTTGTTATTGAGTTGTGATTTCTATGTATTTCTAAGAAAGAAATATGTTGAAAAAAGAACTATCAAATCTTGTTAGTTACTTTTCTATATCAGAGTTCAGGAAATTTTAGCTCCTAAATTGTAAATTATAAATCTTTAATTCTATATCTTAAATTGGTTTAAATTTCACTTTCAAATGTTTTTTATTTTATTTTAATTTTGTATATTTTTTATTGTTTTTAGGTTTTAATATGTTCATTCCTTTTTTTGCGTATAGAATATATTAATACATAATAGTTGAGTGAGGCCAAAACCCACTTTGATTGAAAGATAAATTTGACAAAGACTACTTACCAAATTATCACACAAGACCTTACCCTACCCAAAGTCCAAAGAGGCTGATAGTGATTAGTTAGAACTCAGAACCCAATCATATCCCCTAATACAAGTGGTAAAATAGTTTAAATTGTTTAAGTGTCTAGTCCCAATTCAAACATTGGAGCGGCATATATACAGAAAGGGATGTGGCCACGTCAAATCTCTCGAAAGGGGCACTCCATAAAGCGGCATAAGGGATTAACCTGATGTGCCAACCTAGGATACCTTCCCCACACACACAAAAAAAAAAAAAAAAAAGTCAGAACCCCCTCCCAGCCTCTCAAATGTGTGGGTATGTAATGAACAAAAAATAATGGAAAGTGAGATATCAAATTAGGCCCTTATCTTAATTAACATAAAAATATATGACGCAGCGACACAGTTACAAAAAGATCTATAAGTGGTTGAGTAGTCCTTATTAGATACTTGACAAAAATGTAATTGGATTAGAACACGTGCGTCTCACTTACTCTATATAACTTAACTGAAAAAGTCAAAATAGACTAGTTAGCAGTTACTATGGCATTCTTCACTCTTCTTCATTTCCTTAGTGTTACACTGCTTCCTTGTTTAACAGCCATTGAAGCTTCAGCCATATTCAACAGCGATATTACTACTACTGCTGCATATCTCAACCGTTCAGCTTTCCCACATGGTTTCATTTTTGGGACAGCTTCTTCTTCTTACCAGGTATTCTATTTCGGATCATGAATTTTTCATCTTTTTCCCTAATAGTTCTGTAATGTTGGTATGAACTGTTAATTGAGCTGTTTTATATGCACAATTTTCAGGTGGAAGGTGCAGCAGATGAAGGTGGGAGAGAACCAAGTATATGGGATACTTTCACTCATAAATATCCAGGTCTTCTAACTTCTAATTTATTTGTTTGTGTGGTAATTCTAACATTTCATAGTTTTTTCCCAAATATTTTTATTTTTTCCTATTTTTGTCTTCTTGAGATCAAAATTCAATTTTTTTGACAAGACATCTAAAATAGGGCAAAATCAGGTGTTTGGAACAAAATTAGGACTTTTTAAACAAGAGGGACGAAATTAGAATTTGATGTCCTTGGAGTTCAGTTTTCTTTATTTCTTGGTCCTTTTGGATAGTATTATCAGTAACTTGACTGAATTTAGATCCTCTAAATTGAGGGATTTGGCAAAGTGAGGGGTTAATCTCCATTGAATTTGTAATTTTCATGACATGTGAGCCTCGCAAACTTAATGTAAGAGTGATTGACTTTTCACTTTACCAAATTGACTAGTCCGAATCAAGAAACTGAAACTTTTGTTCTGTTAGAATGGGCTTGAAATAGAGACCATTTGGGAGGAATGTAAGTTATTTACCACTCAACAAAACTAATGTTGGTTATCAGTTCCATTTTTGGCTTTAGAAGTTAAAGAAATGTTCCTCTGTCTTTTTTTTTTCCATTTATATAAAATGTTCAATTAGAATAAGGGCGTTTTGAATTACATTTCGTTTATGCTAACTTATAAATTACTACATTATGTTTAAATACATGATAGGTAAGATACTTGACAGAAGTAATGGAGATGTAGCCGTTGATGAATATCATCACTATAAGGTGCTGTAAAACACAAACATTATTACACTAATAATTGAAGAACAGAGATATTAAGCAAGCATAATTGTGATTCTTCTGAAGAAAGTATTGATTATGCAGGAAGATGTTGAGGCCATGAAGGATATGAACATGGATGCTTATAGATTCTCAATCTCTTGGTCTAGAATACTACCAAGTAAGAAACATGACACTAAAGCAACTTCCAATTTTGCACTATGTTTAAAATCATTTCAATTGAATTTATTATCAAATCTAACTAAAATTGAGATCTTCCATTGGATAATTTCAGAGGGAAGACTTAGTGGAGGTGTGAACATGGAAGGAATAAATTATTATAATAACCTCATCAATGAGCTGCTAGCCAAAGGTCATCATCATTAATCATTAATTTCTAATGTAATGGTTAGTTTCTGTTTCTCTTAGGACTAATATAAGCATAATGTCTTCTCAATGCAGATATTAAACCCTTTGTGACAATTTTTCATTGGGACCTTCCTCAGGCCTTAGAAGATGAATATGGTGGCTTTTTAAGTCCTAAGATAGTGTAATTCACATCTCTTAATTCCTAATACTCAAAGTGTTAGTCAACATTTCTTGAACATCAATCTCCCTCTTTCCCATAGGAATGATTTTCAGGACTATGCTGAGGTTTGCTTTAAGGAGTTTGGTGATAGAGTGAAGCACTGGATTACAATCAATGAGCCGTGGTCCTACAGCGATCATGGCTATGCAAAAGGAACTTATGCGCCTGGAAGATGTTCGGCCTGGCAGAACCTTAGCTGCACTGGTGGAGATTCAGGCACTGAACCCTATATTGTGACACACCATCAGTTACTAGCTCATGCAGTTGCTGTTAACATCTACAAGTCTAAGTATCAGGTTTTGTTATAAATTTTTATATGAAAATTTCAATTCACAAATTGAATGGATTAACATGAACGTTAGCCTGATTAGAGTAATATTGGGACCAAAAACTTACTTCTCTTTGTGTACATAGGCATCTCAGAAGGGCATGATAGGCATTGCGCTGAATAGTTACTGGATGGTGCCATTACATGATACAGAATTGGATCGTCACGCTGCACAGAGAGCCCTTGATTTCATGCTTGGATGGTATAAAGTCTTTAGGAACATAAACACATTTGTGAAATTTAACTAGGGGATCTAGCCAATGATGAGTGTGATGACCTACAAAATTAGCTTATTTTGTAATATGAATTCACTGTCACATGAGAGCTGATTCAAAATGATATTGCAGGTTTATGGAGCCAATGACAAAAGGAGACTATCCAACCTCGATGCGATCTCTGGTGGGAAGTAGGTTGCCAAAGTTCACTTCATATCAATCCAGGCTTTTAAGAGGGTCCTTTGATTTTATTGGATTAAACTACTACACCTCCTATTATGCTGCGGATGCACCAGAACTAAGTAAAGCGAAGCCTAGCTTTCTCACGGATGCTCTAGTTAGTCTTACAAGTAAGAACATGTTTGTAGATACTACTAATGGGATTGATTTTAATACACAATGAAGAGATCATAATATGTTGTAGTAATGATATTATAATCCAAGATGCTATTGCTATCTCTAACACATCTATGATGACATTACAGATGAGTATAACGGAATACCTATTGGTCCAAAGGTAAAGTATGCATTTGCAACAACATATCAGTTCTTCAATTCAGCTAGCTTTCTGGCTTAATGAAGAAATGAAAACCTCTATGCTTTCAGGGTGCTTCAAATTGGTTGTCTGTTTATCCACAAGGAATTCTCAACCTTTTGCTCTATTTCAAATCAAATTACAACAACCCTTTGATCTACATCACTGAAAATGGTAACATACATGAATTGAATACAAACTACAAAGGTTTGTTTCCTTATGTTTCTGGAAACCAATGTATTTATTTTATATAGGAATAGATGAACTCAATGATCCAACACTAGCACTTGAGGAAGCCCTTGAAGACAAAACAAGAATTGATTACTGTTATAGTCATCTACAATATATTCAAACTGCAATCAAGTAAGTGCTATCACATCAAGTTTTGTTGACATGTATAGTGCATTATATTCCTAATTTTGTTGGTTTTAAATATTTCAGGGATGGCGCGAATGTAAAAGGATATTTTGCATGGTCATTGCTTGACAACTTTGAATGGAAAGATGGCTACACTGTGAGGTTTGGAATCTACTTTGTAGATTACGAAAATGGCCTGAAAAGACATCCAAAACAGTCAGCTATCTGGTTTAAGAATTTACTACAACGCGAAATACCTACATACGGTGATTCGCGCTAAGAATTTGTAAATTTCATTTATCATGTGTCTTAGATAAATATCATGCTTATTCTCTTGAATAAATATCTATAGACACAAATGTAAGCAGGGTTTGTAATGCCAAATGTTATATTGCTTCTTCTTGTTGAGTTTTAATTTCTATGTATTTCTAAGAAAGAAACCTGTTGAAAAAAGAACACTTTACTTATGTTCCACTCTTTTAAGTTTCCTGCCTCTTGGAAATTGATAATTAAAATAACTAAATAAAGAAACAGAATAGAATTGAAGAAAACTTCATTTTCTTTCACATGAAGAAGATTGGTAAATTAAAAAACATAACAGACAAGAACCCCTTATATGCCATGTGAACCAAGAAAAGAAAAAAATTTCTGACTAACACACTACACAATGCACTTTTTTCTGGCTTATTACGTGTTCCATCACACTAAAAGGGTTCATTGCCAAACTTTGAGAAATTATTCATATACTCATTCTTCCCAAAAAGATTGAGTGTGTATATATAACTTCTCTCAATTTACACAATGCTAAAAGCTGGGTTCTTCTCCTGAACATAAGTAGAAACCTTCTGGAACCTAACATAGTATGTGTCAATGTTGTCACCAATGGCCATAACTCTGGTTCCATCAGCATCCACAAAGGTCCCCACAGGAGCACAGATAACACCAGGCTGTGAGGGACAAAACTTGAAGCTGTAAATCTCATATGCATGGTCCCCTGCAAGCCTCTCAATCTTGAACTTACTAACAAGTGACTGAGAATCGCCACCGGTGCTCAAGAACCAGAAACCGGAACCTTCCTTCAAGAGTCTCCACACTGTAGGCTCATTGCAGGTGGTCTTCACTGCAAAATCAATGGTTAGATCGGTTTCTGTAGGGACATAGTCGAGTCCCGGCGCCCTGAAGGTCACCGGTGAGCCTATGAATGAAGGGTCACGGATAACATCAAGAGGGCATGTCTTGTTCCTTGTGTGGCCTAGTGTTATGCCACCATTGTCTTCCCAAAGTGGCCATACATAGTAACCAACTCCTGGCTGCAATGGCTCTTGTTGTTTGTCCACAACTGGTTCTGGATCTGCTGCCAGCAAAGGGTGTGTGTTGAAGGCTAATAAGAGGAAGGTGCATAGTGGAAGGAACTGAATCATTGTAACCTTCATTGTTTTCTTGAACTGAGGCTTATGATGCTTTGTGTCTCTATGATGTGTTACAAGTTATGGTGATGAATCAAAGATACTTAAAGCAAATTTTATATGCACGTGTATATTCAAAGATTATGGTGGTTGTAACACGAGTTTATTAATTTAAAGCTAACATAATACATTGTTTTTTTTGATGTTGATGAAGATGCTTAAAGAAATATATTACTGCCACTATTTGTTTCTTGTTTATATAAAAATTGCCATGAGCTGCACGCTTTGTTATTTTTTTAAACAAAAAATTAATGGGGTCGTGGAACGCATGTTATTGTTGTTTCATTTTATTCAGAAACTATAAAGTTTTTTTTTTTAAAGAAAAAAACAGAAAGGGGCTTAAAGGTTAAAGCTCAAAGCCTGAGGACCAAAAGTGAAAAACATGAAATACGCAGAATTGAAATAAGAAAACTAATTTGGACTTTGGAGGCCTAATTTTCTTTTTTGGTGACAAAAAATAAATAACAATAACTAGCCTAAGCTAGAAGAATCTCAAAGAAGAAATTTATCAAGCTCTTCACTAGGAGCAGACCACAAACTCTAATCTACTCCGGCATGAGCACCCTTCTTTGCTAAGCATTCAGAAATAGAATTAACATCACGGCTAATCAAAATAAATTTTTACAATCTAGCATCTACATAATATGTTCTGAATTTTGCAAAGCAAACACCAAACTAATGGGAATCATAATTATCCATCTAATTTATAAATAAAAAAGTTTTTATTTTTTTATATTTTTAAAATACAATATTTATATTTATTAAAAAGATAACTAAGAAGAGGAATTATTAAGATTCAAAATCACTATTCTTGAAAATAATTTCACTTAACAGTTAACACCCTTGACTCCTTGAGCTTTGCGAAATATGCATCGTAGCCCTTTGTTTACAGAATATTTAAATAGACCAATGAATTCTTAAAATTTTCAGATTGATCACAACACTCTCTCTCCTCGTCCTTCACCACTACAGTTACAACTTACAATTCCACCATTGCATCTTCCACTTCTCGATCGCTCCCTTCTTCTTCTTCATCGGCAGTGACAGAATCCACAGCTGCAGAAAAATAATAATTCCGATAACCGGAGCCGGAAGTCCTGGTGCCGATGTTGGAAGTGGTGGAAGCACAAGTAAGTCTGTAAGTTTTTCAATTTCTGTGTTGTGTGTTTATTCGATTATTTTAGGTTAAAGTTCATAGGTGCATTACTCATAGTCCACAAGAATAACCGTTGTTAATGCTAAACAAATCCATAGTTTAGTAACCATATCATCAATTATCAGCCTATTATCCAATCCATGGTTGGCCAGTAAAGAATATAGAAATGATATAAAAAGATGTGCAGAAAAATGTAATGTTCAAATACTTCAGCAGAACATAAACAGAAAGCTCCATATCAAAGCTAGTTAATAAAATGAATCAATTGACATGAACTTTATAGGAGAAACAAAAATGCTATTTGCACACCAAAATTCAGCAACCATTAAACAATGAACAATAACCAGTAACTATAGAATCTATATCTGACAACTAAACTGCATTGAAGTTCAGAATTCTAGAGACTTGAAGCTCATGGTGTCCTCTATGTTTTCCTGGTTTATGTTCTGTTCATAGTCATACATATGTTGCCTGTGGTTTACCCTCTGGACTTCCTAACTGTTGTATGATCAATCACATACCCTTCTTGATTGCACTGAATATGGAAACCACAACTCTTCAAGGTTGCTCCTATCTTCTGCTTTGATGAAGTTTCTAATATCGAAAATGAAATCTGAAAGTGATTCCAATGATGCATACTTCTAAGGTGCCACATGAAATGATCAGGTTTCAACCGAGCTAACCACACATGACTTGATTTCAGTGCTTCGAAATGGCTTGCAGAAATAATTGTCTTAATTCCATTGACAATAACAGCAAATTCAGCTGTAAAAATGCCAGTTGTAGTAGCACCTTTATTCAACTCAAAAACTGCGCCAAAAAATGCCTCCATGGGCTTACCATACAAACTAGAAGAAACATCAACATAAATGGAATCATTAGCACTCTGGTATTGAAGCCAATCTGGGATCTTGCTCCCTGGAATACAACTTCACAACGCATATACATTGGAACCATAATATCCTGTAGCAAAAAAAAAAAAAACCGGAATTTTATGTCTGAAATATTTTGCAGGAATAAGACACAAACAGACAAAGATACTGTGGCCATTGAGAAACTACCTTACTACAGAAGAGATTTGTTATATGCTCCTGGACTTGTTTATTTATCAGTTTATGGCAGTTAACAAAGTTTATATCATAAAACCTCGGAAAATCCTCTGCAATGAAATTTGATGGGCTGGATAATGTAGGAAAGCTTGTCAAAGATCTACAATCACTCAAGTATATAAATCTTATATTTAGGGGAAGCCTTGGAAGCTTCTGAAGCTTAGAGCAGCCACTGAGACTAAGAATAGTAAGCTGTTGCAACTTCTGAAGGCTGCTGGGGAGATGCTCTAGATTTTGGCAAGACTCCAAGTATAAGAACTTCAGCCCACTTAGATATTCAATCGACTGAGGTAGTTCTTTTATTGCTGTTTCTTGGAGAAGAATTTTTTCAAGATGTTCCATATTCCCCACAATCTCAGGAAACTTTCTTAGTTTTGAGCAGCCAGTGAGGAGGAGAGTACGAAGTGATTTTAGCATGAAACGACTTGGAATGATCTTGAGATTGGAGCAAAATAGAAGGTTTAAAGTAACAAGCTTATCCAGAGCTCCCACAGACTCATGCACCTTAATTAAACTTCTACAGTTGTCTAGGCTTAGGCTTTCAAGGTTTGGAACCATTGAGAAGTCTGGAATTTCTTGAAGGTGTTCACAGCTGCTAAAGGACACAAGTTTCAAGTCTCTGAATATCTGCAGAAAACATAAATCATTTTCACAATAAAAAAGAAAAAAGAAAGAAAGATAATTAGCTATATTGTTAAATCAGAACAGCTTCTGAAACTTCAAAATATAATAAAGATCAACTCCATACCTTTGCTCCCTTCCACAAATGTTTGATGTGGCTATGTCTCATATTTAAGGAAACTAGTCTTCTTGTATGGAAATTTTGTGGTAGAGTTGAAGACGGGTATCCTGGCCAATCGATTAGTCTCAGCTCGTCAGAAAGATATTGAATGTCATCTGTAACACATGCATTGTTGATCATAAGAACTCTTAAGTCTTTTTATCTTTGCCAGGGCATTGCCATTTATGTTATCGGGTTTAGGTAGATCAAGCTTTATGCCTTCAATGTTGTTAGTTCCCTGGTGGCACATAACATGACAACAAAAATTGACGTTAATGTAGTGAAGATTGATATTTAACACAAATGTTCAAGAAGATGAGTATACCGTGTTTTGGTTCAATACATGAAGCACATCCTCGTGAAACCATAGTCTGCTACGTTTACCAGGATCTTCAGGAGATTCTTGGCGCACAATTTCTTTACCCATTTCCTGTAGCAGATCATGCATCCAAAGCTTGTTCAGTTGCATAGTGAGGAGAGACTTATCCATTAGAACTCCAAAGCCATTATCCCAGTGCAGGTCACAAGCATCAAGTATCATTTTCACATATTCTTTGTCCTCTCCCTTGAAGAAACATGCA
>JASCZI010090871.1:5107-21890 GCA_036250425.1 Stylosanthes scabra
TTGTGATGCCAGTATCAATTCTAATTATCAACGAGCAGGTTTTGGTTGTGTCCTTAGGGATGATTTGGGAAATTGGATCAAAGGTTGCAATAGCTTAATTCCAATGTCCAGTGTTTTGAGGGCAGAATTACTTGTTATTTGGAGAGGTTTGTTGCTAGCTTGGGAGTGTGGTTTTAAGGATGTTATATGTGAAACTGACTGCTTGGATGCTTTCTTAGCTACTCGAATGATGGACCCCTCAAGGTGTGATGTCAACAGAGATCTTCTATCAAAGATTTTTGAGGTAATTCATTGGAAATGGAATGCGAAAATTATTCTCATTCAAAGAACGGCTAATAGAGTGGCGGACATGTTAGCGAGGCAGGCGGTGAGGGATCAATTGACTTACACAGAGTGGGTTCTCCCACCTAATCCAGTTCTGTCTGTAATTCAGGAAAATATGCACCCTGTTGTTAGCAGGTGCTAGTATTTTTGTTTCTTTTTCTTTTGACACCAAAAAAAATCTAAGAGCCTTCTAATTAGGGTTTCACGTTGGGTGTCTAGGAACACGTAGAAAGGTACCTCTCTTTACTCATGAAATTTTTATTTCTAATTAAGGTTTCTAATTACATCATCTATAACATATGCATTCCAATTGTCTACTGTACATTCTGGAACATCCACATTGAATAAAGCTTTAATTTGTAAATTAATCAGAAATTTAAAATTATAAAAGAATACATAATTTTCCACCATATAATTATACTCGTCGAAGATACTAAGTTCTATTATCAAAAAGTATATTTTAGAATTTTCTTATTTGGTATTATTAGAATAATGGAAAAACAATACGGGAAAAACAAAAATTTCGAGGCACCATTAATTTATACAATATGCTCTACTCATTTTTCATATTTTCTCAATATGCTCTAGTCTTTCATTATATTTTAAATAAACAACAAACATAAATAATTATCTTCTTTTTAGATATAGCATTAGAGTTAAAATCACACTTTCCTATTAACAAAATTCCATGACAAACAGCTTATGCTTTGTAAAATTTTAATAACTATCTTCTTTTTAGATATAGCATTAGAGTTAAAATCACACTTTTCTATTAACAAAATTCCATGACCACAGTTTATGCTTTGTAAAATTTTAGTTTGGAAAATCTCCTACTAATTAGGTAATTGACTTATGCTTTGTAAAGTTTTGGTTACATAAATAAATGGACTTATGCTTTCTGAAGTTTTAGTTTCACAATTAGTTATCCTTCTCATATGCTAATACCCATGCATGTTAAAGCTTATATTCGATTTATCCTATCACATTATTCCAAAGATTGCAACAAATGACTCTCACCTCTGTACTAGCACAAAAAAATAATTTTAGTCACTGCCCATTCTGTTCTTCATTAATAACTAAATTATAAAATAAAAATCGTTTTGGAGCCTTATTTCCAATTTTTTTCTTTTAACGGAGCATTAATTTTAATGCTATATAACTCTTTCCATACGAATCACGAAATACATAACTTAAAATGCAGTGTTCAAGATTGTCTTGTGCATAGTGAAGGTTTTGAAAAATGACATGGTTCGTTTTCATAAAAAAAAATACTATGAGTCTCGCAATGCATACTTAATTTAGCTTTAAAAATTCGAATTACCAATATGTAATTATTATATCACTTTTAATGTTTTACAAAGAAGTTAATTTATTTAGTGGAGTAAATCAATTTAATATTAACCTTACAACTACTCATTTTTTTTAAATTATTACAGAATCAACTTTATTTCACTGAAAAATAAAAGATATTTTTTATTACACATAAAATTTATTTTCAGGAACACAAAATTAGCATTTATGCCCTAAAGCCTACATATACTTAAACCCTATGGCTTTTTTCGCTCCACTAATATGGTGCCCCACTATTTTGTCTATCATATTGGTCGAACACAAAAAAATTAATAGCAAAAAATGTTCACTGGCACAACCCCAAGTAACAAGCCTAAAAACAAAACCATGCTCTTTTCACGCAATAAAAATAAGCCCAATCATGCACATAATACAAAAGCACCTCTAATTATTGATCTAGTATTAACGTCGTTCATGTGCTTCAACTCCTCCCCAACGGCACTCCACAATTATTTTGCCCAATCATGTGATATCATCTGGTGTCTATAGGTGTAGATATTTTCTATCTACACCATAGAATTCACCTTTTTTTTTTTAAATAGCCCAATGTTTACCATTTTCTTAGGCGAACTTGAGTCAAAAAATTTTCGCAAACTCTTCTCTTCTCTCATCTGTCCTATCAGGTAAGTCCCATCCTTCTTTTTTTCATTTATTATTCATTTAAATTATTTAATTTATATCTTTAACGTTTATGAAAAATTTAAAAATACTTCTAATATTTAATTTGATTCAATTTTACTCTCAATATTTTTTATTGGTTTCAATTTTATTTCTAATCGATGGCAAATTGAAAATAGTGAGGGTAAAATTATCGATTAGGACAAAATTGAAATCAAATATTAGGCGTAAAATTGAATTAAATTAAACGTTAGGATATTTTTAAAATTTTCGCTAACATTAGGAATATAAATCATACATTACCCTATTATGTATTTAGTATTATTTATTTATATAGCAGCCTAATGTATTCGGTATTCAATAATTCTAGGCGTACATCTATTTTACCAACCATGTCTAACTAAGTCATTTATTTTTAGTACAAATAGAAGATTATTTCTATATCAAATAAAAGATTATTTCTGTGTTATTTTTTTTGTACTATTTGATATTAAAATTATTTTTTATTTAGTATAAAAATTAATGACTTAGTTAAACTTGGTTGATCAAAATATATGTACATTTAACATTATCGTTTAGTATTTCCGTGATATTTATTTAGATAGTTTTGTTATTAAATAATTTAAATGAATAATCTAAATAAATATAACTAAATACATAAGGCTGTTTATATAAATAAATAATAATACAAATACAAAATAATACTATATCACGTAAATTAAATAATCTAAATGAATAATAAATGAAAAAAAAATGGAACTTACCTGGTAGGAGAAGAGAAGAAAAGAGTTTGTGAAATATTTTTGATTCAAGTTCGTCTAAGAAAATGATGAACATTGGGCTATTTAAAAAAAGAAGAACAAGTTTGTAAAAAAAAAAGTGAACTCACATCATTGCCATACTATAGGCGAACATGATGCTACTTGGAAAAAAAAAGTTGGTTTTGTGTAATTAAAGACTTTATAATTTTTTTTGGAAAATAATAATTTATTTTATTTTTTTTTAGAAAATTTTCCTAAAAAGAAGTTGTCTAAGTATCCCGTTATTTACAATGACGCATGTTTCGTTGCTGCCACATTAGCATACGGATGAAGACGGTTTTTTTTTTTTTTCCCAAATACAGGGGGTTTGTAAAGTTATATGAAAACTAAGAACATAATCGAGGCATCAAGCAATAAAAATGATGTCATTTGCATGCTAAAGTGGCATAAACAAAACATGCTATTATAGATAGCAGAACACCTAAAAAACTCCATTCGATTTTCACATATTTAATCGAAGGAAGGACTTAAAGTTATTTCTAAATTTTCATTTTTTTAACAAAATTATGCAACTTTTTGTTTTATTTTTTAGTTTGTCCTTTTTTTAAAACAGTAAACACATGAACTCTTAAAGAAAACATACAGTTTTATCGGATTATATTATGTGTATACCAAAATCAATCTCCATGAATAATACACATTAAATACAAAATATAAATATAATTTAATTCACTTTTAATATGTATTATACACTGGTGACTGATTTTAGTGGCTAATTTTGATATGCTAATAAAATTATTGAATTATTGAATTTTATAAACAACGATAATATTAAAAAAGAGAAAGAATGTTTATTTTATCATTCTAAAATATAGATAAATGTCATATTTAGCGAGTTAGTCATTATTTTTTGTGATATCTTCAATTTATAGATGAAATCTTTCGTAAATTCTAATATTTTCGTCACGACAGGGGTCTAATT
This sequence comes from Stylosanthes scabra, assembly GCA_036250425.1. Taxonomy (NCBI): domain Eukaryota; kingdom Viridiplantae; phylum Streptophyta; class Magnoliopsida; order Fabales; family Fabaceae; genus Stylosanthes; species Stylosanthes scabra. The sequence goes on from JASCZI010090871.1 coordinate 9,143, forward strand.
ACAAAATTTAAAACAATATAAAGACCTAATTAAAAGGAAAAAAATATAAAGATCTAATTAAAAATTTTATCAAACTTAGAGATCTATGCGTTAATTTAATCTTAAAATTATTGTATAAACAATACCATTGGAGATGACAATATATTGCTTTGTTCTTATCTATGAGTTAGCTGAGGATTAAGCTAAGTACCACTTGAAATAGATTGCTTTGTTCTTATCTTTGCATAATTTAATTATAAACAAATCAATTTACTATGTTACACGGATATGAAATACGATAATTTTAGAAAAGAAGGTACAAATATGTAAATATATATATATAAAAAATTAGTAAATTTTATAAATTTTAAGAAATAAATAATATATTTTAATTAATAAAATATATTTTATGTTTAATTTAATATATTTTTATTTATAAAGATATATTTAAATAGTCAATTTAACGTATCAAATTTTATATTTAAATAATTTTCAAATAAAAAATTTTAGAAACAAAAAATTGTCTCAAAATAATATAATTTTGAATTGATTTAAACAAAAATACTATTCGGTCGAACCCAAAACATATTCTAGACGTATCTAAAAGATATTCAAAAACTTTTTTTTGTCCCGTGCATATTCAGACATATTTTTTGCGTACCCGTATCTAATATGTATCCGATACAAATACTTTCTTAAAAATAATGTACCCATGCAACAGAGACAATTTATTTTATTTTAGTACTATTTTAGTCCCTAACATTTCGATTAATTCTTAATTTCATTCATAACGTTTTAGAAATTTTCTTTTTATCCTAAATATTTTATTTGGTTTTATTTTTGTTTTGGGTCAAAATTAAAATTTTTTCTTTTAAAAATAATTTTTTCCTCTTTATTTTTCTTCTGTTATTTTTACTCTCAAATCAGTAAATCACTATAACTACTATTATATATACGATCACTACAATTACAGTTTTTACCTTTTACCATTATTTATACTAAAATTATAACGGAAAAATGATACTGTTAAAATATAAATAAAATAGAACGAAACCATACATCTGTGATAATAAAGATATGACTTAGTTTACATGTATAATGAGGAGACTAGTTACATACAGACAAAGTTGCATGATATTAAAACTTTTTCAGAAAGGGGCTTGTATAGTATACAGTCACAACTAAGAGGTTACATGCATGAATCATGATGCATGCAGTCCTCTTCTTTATTTGTGCATCAGGTAGCATTAAAACAGGAAACGACTAAAGTCAACTTGGGAAATAGCAAGAAAAATAAGAGAAGGAAAAAAAAAAAAAAAAGAAAATTTATTGTATAACTCCTTTAATTTGATGTTATTGAGTTAAGGAACATGGTTAATGCGATTTGGCTTGAGGAGCTTGATGATGGACATGACTGTAATTATCAAAAGGAGGATGAAGCCAACAAAAGAGGCTACAAGAGCAGCACCACCTCTGTCACAATAGGTTTGGATTTTGTCACATATCTTATTCCATTGTGCATGAGAATTTCCATTCCTTCCCAACATTGACATGAATGTCGCTGCACCATCTCCAGCTGATGCCAAACCCATAGCCATCTTCCCCACATAATAAACCATTATTGTCAAATATGGTACGGTTATCATCATATATATATATATTATAATAGTAATTTAAATGAGAAATTTTTCTAACATCCATCGTGTACAAAAGCTAAAACAATATGAGTTAAAATCTTAAATAGTCCCAAAGTTGATCGTGTACACTAAAGTTTCTGAGATTTAATTATGTTCCCTAAAATTAGTAAAAGTGGACCCTATTTGTTCTTCTACTCTTCCTATCGCATGACTCGTCATGTCTGACACAGAGACTGACGTGATGCGCTTTTGCAAATGTTAAAGATTAATGCAATTGATACCTCGAGGGCTATATAGTGTACACAACTAATTTAAAAGACTAGTAATGCATTTTTAAAAGTGTTTTATATAAGGATGATAAAAATGTATTTGCATGCATGGAATGAAGAGTGCATAATAGTTATACTTTAAACATTATTAAAAATAAAATAAAACTTTACACGATCTCAAGCACTTATAAAAAAAACCATCTTCTCTTCGTCATATGCATCTTTGTATAAATATCTAATTATATATTATTTACATAGAAATATTCACATAATGACGAGCATATGTCCTAAAAAATACTTTTTTAAATTTTGTTATATAGTTATAAGTATAATTTGCCTCCATTTATTTATTAAACTTGGGATAAAAATTAAGTACAACTAGAAAAGATAATTACACAAAAACTTATTATTATTATTATTATATGATTCATCAGCTAATTTTTTCACTATATAGCTTTTTTTTTTATTAAAAGCTGGTATAAATAAATAAAAAATATGATTCAATGATAGTATATATTCCTTTTTTAGTAGATATATTATATAATTATTTTAGTTTAGCAGGTAAAATTAATCTCAAAAGAAAATTTAAGAGAAATTATTTGTTGAGTACCATATCTAGTATTGCAATTAATGCAAGCCGGAGTCCCTTGTAATCATATCGTGGTACTAATAAATCCACTGCTATCATCACCAAGTTATGGAGGCTAGCGTTTCCATTGGCTATAATGAAGAACCTATATCACAACCAACAATTAAATTAAAATTGATCAATAATAATGACAAATATTTTAGGATATATAAATTGCAAATAAAATCCTTGAACTTGCTCATGCTTAAAATGTATAATTTAATATCTAATTTCCAAGTATTTAAAAACCGAATTGACCATTAAATCGACAAACTAGAGGTTTAAAGATATAAATATTCCTTTTACCGAAAAAATATAAATATTCAACTGGATATAATGTTTATGCATAACATATATATTTTTTAAAAATTAAAATATTTTTTGTGTGTTTTATCATTTTAAACATATTAATAACTAAAAAATTAGACCTTCCGATTGGTTTATTTTTTTTATAAAAAAAAATTTTGATTTTTAACCAGTTTATTGAGAATTGATTTTTACCCTAAATTTGATCGATTTAGTGTCTAGTTTCTCATTCATTGAGTCAAACGCATGCTGATAATTTCACATGGATATTATTTGTATTTTATTCTCCAACACTATTGTTGTAGTAGTATGGAAAATTGTGAAGGGAAAAAGAAAAAATTAACTAGTATATATAAATGAATTAAATTACACATATATTTTATATTTTAATATATAATATACGCTCAAATTTTGGTGTACAAATAAAATTATTGTATATAGATATATAGTTGAGAACTTACACAAAAGCAGGAGTTTGGTTAAACTTTGCCGTAATAGTGGCGGTTACAGGAGTGTTACCAAGGGTAGCAACTACTAAATTTTTGGTCTGTTTATTGAGTGCCATCACAATTGTGGCAGAAGCAGTGGCAAAAAATGAAAGCACCCTAAGTGACAAAAGGACCCAGTCCTTCTTCCCCTTCGTCTCATTAGTAGTAATTGATGATGAACTGAAACCAAGATCTTCTTTCTCTCCATTATTACTATCATTATTACCTGTTGAGGCCATTATTCTGAAAGCACCTTATGAGGAAGATGGGTGATGATAAATATATATATATACACACATGCATGGTGATAGTGTTATTAGGGACAGTCAGTTAAATTGATGTACCTTACAATTTGTTAAGTCAAAGAAGCCAAGTGAATTCTTTGGGTGGTGTAACAACTGACCTTCTGGTTGTTGTTGGGTTGGTCACAAATATGGAAGTTGCAATTATGTAGCTTTACTACCACTTGTGACTTTTTATTAGACTAAATTTAGGTAGATATGTTTAAGGTTTAAGTGTCATGAGAGTTAAAAATTAGTCACATATTGGAAAAAAAACAAAGAGAAGTAAGAAGTTTATAAAATAAGAGACGCGTCAACTTGACACCTTAAGGTTTTGAGTTGGTCTTCTCATCTTATATTCTCTAATTTGGTTTCTCCTCGATGGTCGAGAGTTCCTCATGGTTGCCCAACAATCATTTCATGTGTAATTGTATATTTGCACACTTATAACATATAATATTAAAATTTTATGTTAGACATTTTGATCTCAGGACTCAAATGGATATCTTCACTTCTTGCATAACAACTTCATTATACTCCATAGGGCTAAGTAGCCCGTGTTACATATTATGGAGTTGGGCTACCATAATATTAATTAACTTTTTTCTTTTTAATTTATCCATTATTATGTTAAATAAAATGTAAAATTTTTATTTAAAACTAAAAACTTTTTTATTATTATGCTAAATAATATTTATCACTAAAATTCTTTTGGGATTTAGGTTAATTGATAAAAGTATTATATTTTAATTACGAAAATCTATATTAATAAAAATATTATATTTTAACGTGATAATTTATGGATGCTTTGTTTGAAAATAGTAATATTTTCATAAATAATTTTTGAAAAGGTGACAATTGAGTAAATTAGTCAATGGAAGGTGGATAGTGATGCGACTTGGGATATATATATATATGGGAAAGGGGGCACTACCCAACCTTATGTTTTTTTGCTGAGACTTAACATGGACTACCCAACCTTATGTTTTTTTTCTTTTACTAGAATTGGGCTGGACAAAACCGACACAAAACCAAAACCCGGATACACCCCACCCCACCCGCACATTTAAACAGCCCACCAACACCCTTTTCCCACCATTACTCCATACCTAAACTGCTAACACCCCCATCAAACAATGTTTTCGTGAAAACAGAGCACATTGGGGCACCACCCAGACTTCACGGAGAGACAATCCGGACGGCTCTCGGCGAAAACGGAGAAACAATCCGGCGGCATTTGCAACAGCTCCCGTTGAGAAATGTTACATTCATTATTCAAAAGGGACTTTCCTGATCCGTGATAAGTAAGAGGAATCCAAAAACGTAAAATTCTCAAAACCAGCCCAATTAGATAATTCTTATATTTATTTTAAAAAATTCAATATTAAACTATAAATATTCTCAAAGAATAATTATAGAGCAATTGAAGATTCCTAAATTCTGAATGTGTCTACGTATTTTTTAAGTTTTGATTTATTTGAATATTCTTATTATTCTTGTTATTTGATTGTTTTTTTTTTTTTTTTGAGGTTTATTTCATTATGTAAATTCTTCATTCATGTTGTTTGATTATAAAGTTTGAATTGGTTTTAACTTGGATGAGCAATTCTTTATTTTATTTTCTGTAAATTTTTCTAGTTGTTTGTTCCATAAATTTTGTTCAATCAGTCTATATTATCTGTTCAATTGTTGCTCTGTTTTTTGTAGTTTTTGTTCTTGTTGCTGGATTGTTTATTTTTAAATTCAATTCAATAGGTAAAATCTTCATTCATGTTAAAAAACTGATTTCAATTGTTTTGTGAACTTAATACGTGAAAATTATTGTTTTGCTCTTTTTTGGTGAGATTCGTGATTTTCTGAATTTGTTTACGTATTTTATGCACGAGTTATCCTTGAAATCCTTGTTGTTTAATTGTTTATTCTGAGGTTTACTACATGATGTAAATTGTTCATTCATTTTCTGAATTCGTTTTGAATTGATATGTTTGCTTAAATCTTTCTGTTTGGTACGTCCATAAATTCTGCTCAATATGTCCATAAATTCTGTTCAACGATTAATTCATTTTTGTTTCAGCTTTGTATTGTAGTTTTTATATAATGTTGATGTAGAGTACGCCCCTCAGGTTGGGATGATATTTTTAACATGTGCTGAAGCTACTGATTTCTAGAAGGAGTATGCTAAAGGAGCCGGATTTGCTTCTAAAATGAACAGAACCATAAATCATTTTGAACATAATTTTAAAATGAAGTGAACAGAATCCTGAAACATTTTGAATAGAATTTAAAAACTGAAGTGAACAGAATCCTGAATCATTTTGAACAGACTTTAAAAATGAAGTGAACAAAATCCTAAATCATTTTATCATTCCCATTTCAAGGTTTTCAAACACTCAGATTCAAATCAAAACAAAATCCTAAATCAATTTGAGCAGAATTTAAAAATGAGGTGAATAGAATCTTAAATGATTTTACCATTCAGAATTCAAGGTTTTCAAAACACTCAGATTCAAAGCAAACCAGAATCCTAAATCAATTTGAGTAGAATTTATAAATGAGCTGCAAAGAATCCTAAATTATTTTAGAACCAACATGTAACAACAACAACCACCACCATAACAACGTAATATAAAAGAAGAAGAAGGATGATGGAGAATAAAAGAAAGAAGCGGAGTACGAAATGGAGATGGAGACAGATGTGGAGTACAAAATGAATGCGGAGTACGAAATGGATGCAGGGCTAAGATGGAGGTGGTGATGAAGAAGAAAGAAAGAAGAAGAAACAGCACCAGTAGTTTTGTAGATGCGCGTGCGTAAGTTAGGGTAGTGCGTGAAAATACTGTAGTACGTGAAAATACCCACATGGAATGAGACTGGGAAAGAATTGTGTGTTTTGCATAGTTATGTGTACACCTAGCATTATTGATTCTCAAAAAGTTGAGAGTTAAATATTTTTTTATAATAAAAATAATTAATTTTAGTTAATTAAAAATTAATTACTTATTCTATTATTTTAAATTTAAATTTTAAAAATATTAATTAAACAGAAATTACCTCAAACTGACAAAATAAATAATGCAAGGCAAGAATATTAACATACATACAAGAAATTTTCTATTTATTATTCTTTTGATGGCTCTAATTTTATACTAGTAATTTTCCCTTCATGCCAGAGATCCTATGCACAATAAACAGAGTGGTGATAAGCATCCAAAAATATTTCACAATACATATTTATATATGCAAAATAAATTACAAAAACGACATGTCTAATACATATATATAAAATACTGTTTCACAAACCAGAGTCCTTATATATATAAGCATAAGTACAATTATACAATCTTTATATTCTATAATCTTCTAAGAGAAGCCAATCTCTTTTCAAGATCTTCAACATCTTGTGATTCCTGTGGTCTGTTGCATGCGCAGAAAGAAATATTGTCACTTAAAATGCACAACACGATAAAAGAAGTGTTGACAAGAGATATAAATGCATCTATATTCTAAGACAAAATTCTCCATAGTAGTAATTACTGTGATGAAATAACGTCTCTCAAAAACTTAAGCTGATAGAAGTAAACACACGAAAATCTATGTCCCTATCAGTTACAACTTACAACACAATCAGCACTCATTGTGGGAAGTAGAAACAGAGATAGTGTGTACCTTGGAGCAACATTTTCAGTATTCCTTGAAGCAATCCGGCCTTTTGGCGCCGAAGATAACTACCAACAGAAAAAACTACCATCAGAGACAACACTCCGCAAAAATAATGAAAATATACAGAATGACTGCGAAAGACAAAGGGATTCATTGTTGTTCCAAAACCAACCTGGGATGCAATATCCACTCCAATCTCATCCAGAACCTGTCAACAATAATTGAAAATTAGGCATTTCAAAATGAAATATTCGGTGATCAAAATCATAATAGTAAGCTATATATAATCGATTAGGTATAGCGTTCACCTGGTTAGTGAGCTCTTCTGTTTCTTCCTCGGCTTCATCTTTGTCTAAGGTTTCATCTATAGATTCTGACATCATCTCAATCTGCCAAAAAGCTTAGGATGAGGTTTACCTTAAAAAATAAATAGAAAAGCTATCAGGCAAATGGTGTCTTTTAATTTTCTCTTGCATATTTCACACAGATTCCCTATTATTCAGTTTTTCTTTTTAATTTTTCAATAGAAAGTGAAGAATATTTTCAAAAAGAAAATGCTAAAACAATACTAGAAATGGCTTGTATTCCAGTATTCCTCATCTTCACTCAAAAAGTTCAGGGCAACAAAGGGAGACCCTGAAAATTTCTTCATTCTCTTTTATTCCGAATTTTGTTCCGGTATTTTAGCCCTCATGTTTTACTGTTCTCTTCGAACCTTTCTCAGTGAAAACTATCATCTATTCCATCACACATTTCTGTTTTTAACTATTTACTCCTAATTCAATTTTATTTCATTGTTGTTGCTTTATGTCTTTACTCATTGTCACTCAACATGAAATTTGTTTTAACTATTAGCCACAGATTGCAGACTAGAAAACGATGTTGACTATTCTAACACCTGATTTATGATTTCCTGGTCTATTCTCATTTCCAGGTACTTTCCTTTCTATGTTTCGTCATGTCTCAGGTTGTTTTCTTCCTTAATTTTCCCCCCTTACTCTTTTTATGATTGCTTATGGACAATTATTAGCAGGCTGCTCGTCTACTTCTTGGGGGAAAAAATTTATAGTATTCTCTCCCCTAATAACAAATATGAAAGAATTTCAGATTTCTTCAAAAAGCATGACTCATCAATAATACTTTTATACCGGAAGAGAAGAATTAGTTCCTTCTTTAATATTCAGTGTGCAAAGTCCTGTTTCACAGTGCAAATGGTGATCTGCCTATCTAAATTTCTTTAGCCTACCATTAATGCAGGAAAATTGCCCAAGAAAATGTCAGGAATACGCTGAAAGGATAAATTACCGTCATGTCCATTTGTGCTGATTGTTTTTGGAAATCTCTAATCACTTTAGCCTGTTTTGTTGGTGCCATTTGCTGAAAAAGAGAAAGAAATTGTTATCATATATGATTTTGATCACATAGTACAAAACTCTAGCAACAATATATTATGGTCACAAACTTCTGTATCACGTTATGAACTTTTTTAATTAATTGATAGGAGATAAATCATGGTCTGAAGGAACAAATATTTGCACTTCTTCTATTTAACAATAAACAATAGTTGAATGTTGAAATTTGGAAACAATCTTTCAACCTTTGGACACTACATTCTTATCTTTGTCAATGCCAGGAAAAGGAGTTCTGATGGTGTATATTATATTAATAGCACATATTGTTAATAACTAGCCAACTTTAGTAACAACCCAAATTGGTTCTCAAGGAATTTCAGATCGGACACTTTGGTCTCTAACAAATTTCATTGCAATCATTAATTTAAAGTAATTAAAAGAACCCAAAGTATCAGACCTTGTTCATTGCTGCCATTGCTTTTGTTGCACCCTTCATTCCCGTTGAGATTGAAGTGCTAGCATATAATGCCTAAAAAAGGAAATTTTAAAATAATCAAAATAGAAAGCTTGTTATCATAACTCTTTTGAATAAAAAATAAATAAATATTATATCTTCTTGCATACCTGTGTGTGAGTTGCTACACCCCTGATCTGGGCACGACTTCCCTGCAAATTGGTTATCTGTTGGCGTAATCGAACAAGTTGACGAGCCAGGATTTTAGTGGCAGCCTGTAACCATACACTTGTTTACTTAAGATTGATAATATACCTAACAGTGACTCCCAATTATTTTTTCATATCTGTGATTAGAGTAATGAGTGTGTGCTTAGGTACGCAATATTTTAGTTGAGATTGTGGAATCATTAGTTGTGTAATTGGCTGTAGATGGTTGCATCCTGAAATTATTAGTTATGTAGGCATAAAAAACCTAGCAACTGAAATCTCATATTCAGAAGTTCTAAGTCTTTTCCTCTCACTAAGGGGGTTTTAGAAACTTAATGGCATCATAAAAGAACTTAAGAACTAGTCCAAGACATGGAAGGTTCTAAAATTAGAAATTGTAGAAAACTCATATAAACAATAAATAACAACTTCAGAAATGGAACTAAAAAATATACCACCTTTGAATTCTTGATAAGGCAAATTCTTATTTACTGATAAAGACAACCTGTGACTTACCTAATATGCACACCTTCAAATTCTTGATAAGCCAAAGAATGCACTATTCTTCTTTACAGTAAGACAACTCATGGTTTATAAAAAATAAATAAATAAAGGCAACTCATGACTTCCCTAACTATAAAAATTCCACATCAAAACTACCCAAGGCCAAATTGACCAGGTAGATATGATTTAGTACTTTCTAGTCCTGAACTAAAAATAAATGTTCATCAGACATGCTAATGACAGAGTTTCAACAAAGATATATGTGATTCCTCTATCTAAATTTCATTGTAAATTCTAGATCACTTTGTGTAGTAAGCAATCATATTCTATACAACAGCCACATTCAAGTGGCCTAACCGCTAACCATAATTCAGAACTCTACATGCTCCAAATTTGATAATTAAAATTAATCTGTAATTGCAGCACTTTCTGGACCGCTTATGGGCTATTCATGTGGGATTATTCAACAATGTACTACTCAAGTGCAATACAAAGCACACAAATATGCATCTGATCAAAGATTGGCTATCAATATCAAACATTCAATGACCATACAGAAAAATGTGAGATACATCAAAAAGAGAACAAACTTGCCTCATTTCCGGTTTTAGCCGTTTGTTTAATCTCAGCCACCAATTTTTTTTCCTGTAATGGACAAGGCAGTTAAACTCTCAAATGAAAGATGAAACAGAATAAGGTCTCTGCTCGGAATTATGTACCTCCATCTGAAGTGATGCTATCTCTCTTTCAATACCTACAAGAAACAAGGGTGAACAAAGAATATTTTACAGGAAATACACCTTAATTAAATTAAATAATCTTATCAAACGTGAAGCCTTTATATAATTCCTCCAGCCCTTTTGTCATAATTTGATTTTAATACAAACAGTTCCAGATAAGTAAAAAGCATCTGGGTAAATATTCAAAGACTGAACATATATAGGATATGCATAAAAGTTGGAGCAGGGGAAACCAGAGTTATGAAACAAAATTATCATTGAAAATTCAAACAAAAAGAATTTAAACAAAATTTATTTAAGGAAATATAGGTTTTATAATAACTGATTCATTCTTTAAGAAGAAAAAAACCTTGACTTTGACAACTAACCAGTTGCATTTCAAAAATAAAAACTAACGTATCCTGTAAAAAGATTATGGCTGTTGGGAAGCAAGAGGAAGCAAGTAGTAAACTAGCCACTAATTGCTAGAAGCACAAATATCTAATTTAAAACCTATATTTTGCTCATCAATATAAATAGTTTACATTGGAAATTTTACTTGTACAAATCTTCCTCATAAATAATTTGATCACATTATGAATGCATAAATAGTATGTCTTTCTTGGGGACTCGGTTAATTATTATATCCATTTATGAAGTTCCTACAGTACACTTTAACAATCTTAAGAAACAATTAGTTTATTCCGGGGAGAAAAGAAAAAGAAAAAGGTAAAGGAAAGATTCCAAATTGAAGTGAAAACACAATTGTTTACCAGTAACACAATCCAAAACAAGTAAACTCTTTCTATATATAAACCACAAAGATCTCTATTCAAGCAATTTAGTACAAATGCAGCAAAATACACAAGTAGAAAGTAAAGAGCAAAATATTGAATAAGCATCCAAGCAAGTAATTACCTCTTGTTGCAACCGCCATTTCCCTCTTACTTGTCCGCAGAGCCTCTATAATTCCCAAAAGAAAACAAGAGAAAAAAAAAATTTGAACAAGTAGTTAGTCAATGCTAAAGCTTTGAATTCCCTATTTCTATCAAAAGCTTAAAAGCTCAAATTTTCCAATTTTCTACGTAACCAATTTTTTTTTTTTCCCCATCACTCACAATCTACAGAGATGAATTATTTTATTTACTTAAAAAAAGAAAAAAGATACAAATGTGAATGCGAATTGCAAAATTCAGAGTAGAGGGAAAGTGCAAAAAAGAAAGAATGACGGTGTATGAGAAACGAGGAGGAAGAAAAGGTGGACCTTTGGGTGAGGTTTTCTTCTTGAAGAAGTTCATGGTCTCTGAATGGAAGGAGAGAAGAGCCCTAATTGAAACGGAGAGTAGCAGCAGAATACTTAGCACGGTGGAGTGTGTGTTTTTTGTATGAGAGAGAAAGAAGGAAGGCTTCGGGGAGCGTTGTGCGTCTCCACGTAGTACCCAACGGTAAATAGTCCAAGTAGCAAGTAGCCGTTGCAGCTTTCTTTAGACTAAAATAATATAATATGGGGCTTGCTCTCGTTGCATGGTGACTAATTTATAGTCTAAGAAACAAGGCTAATTTTTTTGAATATGGGAAAGGAATTGGGGATGTACATTGATATTGGGATTTGGGGTGATTTATTATAATATGGGGGCATTGTTTTCTGCGATAGAAGAAATGGAATGCGTCATTGTTGGTTTTTTAGAGTATGGAATGCGTCGATGACGCATTGTATAAGTGTATAAATAGAAAAAAAAATTCTAATTAATTTATACTCTAATAATAATAAGATAATCTAATAATTTATACTCTAATAATAACATAATATATACTCTAATAATTAGTAATTAGTTTTTAGTATATGATTAGTATTAGTATCAGTATTAGTTTTTAGTATTTATCAAAAGAATAAAAAATGGTTAGAGAAAAAGGAGAGAGAGTTAGAAAAAAAAAAAGAAGAGAGAAGCAAGAAAAAAAGAGAAGTTTCTATTAATTAATGTTGTTTAAATAATTATTGGTTACTAAGACTTTTTCATATAAAATCACTAATATTTCGATCATAGTTGTTTTAGAGAGAACACTGCACTTCTTGTAAAAATTTAGACATAAAAATTCAATTTAATCTATAATTAGACAACTTAATCCGAACAATTTCATATTTTAATCCTCACTTATATATAAAAAAGTTTGGCACCAATAATTAGTCTTCGAACTAAGATATCAGAAACACTAAGAGTATAAATAAAATTTTTGTTAACGTAAATTGGTTGTTTACTAAAA
>JASCZI010090871.1:29962-42530 GCA_036250425.1 Stylosanthes scabra
TTAAAATAAAAAGATAAAATTATTATACAATAGTAATAGACTATTTCCATATCTTGAACCTTCAAATATGTATTTGTACAGTAAAAAATTAAATAAGTCTCTTCTAACTATACATTATAATCAAATGATCGATCTTCTATATTTTGTTTAGAGAAGAATCAGTACATGTACATGAAAGTAGATCCAAAAAGCTCATCCAATTAAGAAAATTTGTTGGTAACAAAAAAAAAAATCACTTCAACCTCATAATGCCCAAACCTATAAACAAAATTAAATTATAATTTATCCCAATTCTAATGTCATTTGTTTTTCTCAAATCATTTTTAAGATTGAGTAGTCTCCTTCAAATCGGCAGTAGTAATGGGAAATGTGTTTTACAGAGATTGTACATAAAGAAGGACACCACCTTCTTATAGCCACTTCTCCTGATAACCTTTAGGTACAGGACATGCAAATCAAACTCCTTCCCTTCAATTAGAGGAATCCTTCACAGCCCAAAAACATCCAAATATTTTTTTTATTTATTTATTTTATTTCACACAACAAAATATATAATATATTAAAAAGGCACGGATAACAAAAAGAAAATAAAAAGAAAGAAGCTTAACCCATGATATCAAAATCACATTCCAGCTAGCTTGGTGTAGTTTATGCAGATGCAGTGATTTGATTCGGAAAAATAAAAACGGATTAATTTATTTATTATTCATTTTTGTTAAATAAAATATTATGTGAGAAGCTTACATAAATCTGGTATCGAGGCGGAGGTGAAAGCGTGTGAGAGTGTCCGAAAAGTCAGCAAATCTGAGTAATGATTCAAATCACTATTACTTCTGAGTAATTGGTAAAATTATCAACATAAAATTAATGACAAAGACAAAACAAAAAAGGATGAGAATAGCATGAAACCATAAAACCTAGATAACAAATGAAAGCTTCCCCTATTTGTATTTATAATATAAATTTCAGTCTGCATTGATTACAAATTCGGATAATTATTTTGAAATTCCAAAATTGTAGCATGCTTTTTAATTTTAAATTTGAATGATAGTGTGTTTTCAAATTAAAATTTTAAAAGCAGATCAGAAATTTGATTAAGGGAATATTTGAATTTAAAATTTCTAATTAGTTGCTTTTTTATTAGTTGCTGTTTTAATTTTAATTTAATTATAATTTTAATAATTATATAGGGTTAACAAATTTGTTGGACCTGACACTGATCGATCAATTGTCCGCAGACACTTGGCCATCATTCAGCGATGGACACATATCTACAGGAGAGGGCCTCCAAATGGCGAACGCTGAGCCTCGTGCCCTATTCTTTTTATATTTTAATAATAGATTTACTTACTTTTATATTCTAATTTTTTTTCATATTATTTTATTATAAAATGATTTTTTATTGAATACTGGTTAGGTTGATTAAGTCCGTGAACCAATAACACAATGAGTTTGATGTTCAGACTAAAACCTTGAGATTATGAGACTTTGATTGATTTTGTATTTTAAATTTGTTTACTTTTAAAATTTACATTAGAATATATATATTTATAATTTTATATATTATTCTAAGAGAAAGTATAGGGAGCAAATAATTTAAAGAGTCAATGGGAACTTTCGTGAAAATCCTAACCCTATTTCTTTTCTTTCTTCCTTCCTCCACCGGCGTCGCCACTGCCCTCTTCTTCTTTTTTTCATCGCGCCACTACCGCCACTCACACCACTTCCCGTGCCACCCTTGCCATCATGACGAGGCGATTCAGGTGTTACAGATCTGTATCTTCACGTCGTCGTTGCAGATTTGTGTCCAGCTTCCTCTTTTGTCTCCACTTTTCTTTTTGCGTCGTCGTCGCAGATCTGTGTTCCTTCTTCCTCCTTCTTTTTCTTCTTTGTTGTTGTTGTTGTGGTGGTGGTGCGGTTCTAGTGGTGGTGTTGAGGTGGTTGTTGTTATTATTGTGGTAGTGCTGCCATTGTGGTGGTAGTAGTGGTGGTGTTGAGGTTGTTATTGTTGTTATTGTTGTTGTGGCGGTGGTGGTTAGATGATAAGGTGTTCTAGTTTCAGATTAAGGTGTTCTAATTTCAGATGATAACTTTGGTTAGTTTTGGATGATAACTTCTAATTAAACTTATTAGCTCCCTATGGTCATGTTGATTCCGTATCACTAGTGTATTACAATTAGGTTATTTTTAAGGTTGTGAGAATCAGACCGATCATCGAATCGATAGAATAACTGATTTAATGGTTTAAAGGTCTCGTGATCACACCGATTTACGCAATATAATAAAATAATTTAGAATATAATATAAAGAATTAATCTATGTGTACCATTGTACACCTTCGTACACCCTATTTTCAACACGAAAAAATATAAATAATAGTACAGAAAAAATGTAAACATCAGCATAGAAAAATAAAATTTTTGTGTTGATATTTACCTTTTTTCGTGTTAAAAGTGGGGTGTACAGAAGTGTACAATGATACATGTAGTATTATCGTAATATAAAATTATTTAAAATATAATATTATCATTTATTAAAAAAAAACCGGTTTTCCCATAAAAAGATAGACCGGTTTAACCGGTTCACAAGTTGAACTGGTTGAATCTCGGAACCGATGAACCGGTAGCTAGACCAGTTCGTTTTTTAGAAATTGTTCATCCCGCACGGAGAGAGAGAGAGAGAGAGACTCACCGGGACTAGGGTTTGTGTTCCCCTCTGATAATCTTATTGCTGTGTAAATTCCAATTTTTGTTAGATTAGATGGCTCTGAGAGGGTGGCAACTTAAGAAGCTCATTGTTAACTATTGCGATTGGGGTGGAAGCAGCAGAGGTATAAGGTGTCCTCCATTTCATCCTTCTTCTCTCTATCATGCATTTACTAATGTGTTGCTCTCTCATTTTCATACTCCAAAATCCCTAATTCCTATCCCTTTATAAGGGTTAGGTTACGGAGTACTTGTGCCATATCTCATTCTTTTTCTTTTTCTTTTCATATTTTACTTTGTGTTGATGAGTCAATTCTTGCTTTCGTTTTAAATAATAATAATAATAGGGCTTTCATGGAGTCGGAATTGCCTGTGTTTAAGGAGAAGAATCCTCAATTAGAGGTTGCTACTGAACTCATTCGCGGCCAGCATCCACATTTGAAGGCTTTTTACAGTAAGATTTTTTTTTTTTTTTTTTTTAATATTAGAAAAGAGGCTTGAACTCGAGACCTTTGTTACAGGGACAAATGCCATTTGAGTTACATTTTATTGGCTAGTAAGATGTCTTCTTGTTAATTAATTACTAGTACTAATTAATTAATTAACATAATTTGAATACCACACTATTGGGGTCTTATCTTGTTAGCTAATTACTAAAACTTGAATGAGTGATTGTGGTGGGAATTGCAGAGAACAAAAATGAGCGAGTTATATGCGTTAAGAACATGGATCCAGAAGATGTACTTCACCATGCAACAAGGCTAAGGAATGCATTGGGAAGAAAGGTGATCAAACTGAGAACAAGGCATGTAACCAAGCGCCCTAGTGTGCAAGGTACATGGACAACTGCTCTTAAATTTTAAGAATAATAAAAAGTTCAGGTTGTAGTGTTCCAAAGTTGTTCTATTCCTTCTGATGAATTTACCAATGTTGAGTAAACCATATTTGAGTATAAGTTCTCGTGCTGTTTGTGGCACATTTATTTTTTTGGGTATTCCAAATATTCAGATTTTCTTCTTCCTTGTTTGCTGCCTCATGATGAAGCTAATGAGCAAAGTCATGTTCATTGTTCAGAGTTGTTAATAGTAGTGGCAATGGCTCATGCTATATATACATTATTCGAGCTGCTATCCTCCCCTTTTTTTTTCTGTTTTGTTTGAAAGGGATAGGGTAGGATTAATGGTCAAAATAATCTCTGAATCAAATTGGTCTGAATCAAATTGGTATGGAAAGACCAATAATACGGTAGCTTCTTTACTACTCAGAAGAAAAATGGCACATGTGCAATAATTTAATTTAGTGTCCTGTTTCAATTGAATCAAGAATGTTTCATAGCATTGGTAAGAGTATTCTACAGTGCAGAAAAATCTCTGTTAATACCAGTAGTGTATTCTAATTTCTAACCTATTAGCTACAATAGCTAAAACAACAAGAACAATCATGTTTTAATTACTATGTTGGTCCTATAATTTTACCGAATTTTCAATTAGGGTCCTATACTTTTTTCCCCATTTCAATTAGGTCCTTACACCATATTTGATTGGAAAAGTACATGTAACCAATATTTTTCTAACCAACAAATCAGCAAACAAAAAATAAAGAACAATGCTACAGAACCAATATTAAGGAGTAATTAGGGAGCCAGTATGTTCAATTAGAAGTTATCATGCAAAACTAACCAACGTTATCATCCGGAATTAAAACATGTTATCATTCGAAACAGATTACAATTATTATCTCACCACCACCACCAACAGCATCACAACTAGAACAACAACTTATCATCCGAAACTGACCAAAATTATTATCCTTAGCTAACCAAAATTATCATTCGACCACCACCACCACCGACAGCACCACCACCACCACCAACAACAACAACGTCACTACCACCAGTACCACCACAACAACCGCAACACTACCGCCACAACAACAACTACCTCAACACTACCACCACCACCACAACCGCAACACCACCACTATAATAACAACAACAAAAAAAGGAGGAAGAAGAAGAAAGAAGAAGGAAAAAGACACAAATCTGTGACGACGACGTGAAGAAGAAAGTAGAGACGGAAGAGGAAGGTGAAGATGAAGGTGAACACAAATCTGTGACGACGACGCGAAGACACAGATCTGCGACACCTGAATCGCCTCGTCGCGGCGGTAAGGGTGGCACTGGGAGCGGCATGGGTAGCGCTATATGAAGAAGAAGAAGAAGATGCGGTGGTAGTACGGTGGTGGCGCGATGGCGGCGCCGATGGAGGGTGGAAGAAAGAGAGAGAGATAAAGCTAGTAGAAGCTGTAGTGGGTGAAGCTAGATGAAGTTGTTGTTGGAGGAGATAACGCTGTTATAATGAAAAGGAAAGAAGTATTGTTGTGATGAAAACTTGGGAAGGTAGAGAGAAGATGTTGGCTTCTTATTGACTAAAGTAGTCATGAGTGCTGTAGTTATTCATATAATAAAAATCATAAAACTAGTAAAAAAAAAAAAAAAAAAGTGAGGTCCACTGTGTATATCCTAAGTTCCCGTCTACACATGTAGTTGACATATGGGCAACAATGATTGGCTGGAATTGTGGGGCCCATAAGGTGTGGAACGGCCATGAATAATAGGTTACGGGTTTAGAGTGTGATTAAGCATATGGAACAGGGTGTTTAGCAAACATAATCATTAGGGGAAATGTTTGTATTTGGGCCTTACTTCTTTGTGGGCGGAAGTATCTGGATTGGATCCTTTCTCTTTTGTGTGCCGAAGAGAAGAGTAAAGAAAAGAAATTTAGTGTATTAGAAACAGAAGAAGGTAAAGGGAAAAAAAATGGAAAACCCAAAACAAAAATAGGATAAAAAAGAATTAAAAAGGATAAAAGAAAACAAAGTCTCTAGTTTCTTCTTACTTCAGGTTTTAGACTTTAGAAACGTTAAAACACACGCCACTTGCCAACCCCTCTAACCCCCAAATTAAAACAACTCTAACCCTAATCCTTTTCAAACCCCAAATTAAAAACTCCCTGTACCATACCAGTGTTCAAACCCCAAACCCTACTCATAGGAAACCAATTAGTCCTTAAAAAAAATTACAATTAATTTCACACTAATAACATAAAATAAATCACTAATAACATAAAATAAACCCCCAATTTGATATTAATATTAATTTAATTATTTGTTAATATATGCAAAATAATAAAAATATTAGTCTAATATTTATTTCATAACCAAGATAAATTATTTTTTTTTATTTGGGTTTATACTTGTTACTTTGATACAATTTTATTGTTATATTTTGTATCTAAATGTTTTCATAATTGCTTTTTAGAAATTTATATATATTCTCCTAGATTAGGAAGGAAAAAAGGTTAAATATGATTGGCTATTTTTTTTTTAGAAAAAGAACAAATTTTATGATTAAATTCTAATTCTATTACATTTAATTCAATGAGCAATCTTCAATATTTTATTTACAATTCTACTAAATAGTATTATAAATTATTATTTTTACCAACACCCTTCTCACCTAACATGCCCTTAAACCATAATTATATGATTCCCGTTCCAACCCATTTCCCACCCCCCAAAAGGTGATTCATTAGGAATTGGCCAACCGTAGTTTCACATTTGGAATCTACATTGTAGAATTTAAAAAAAAAAAAAAAAAAAGGGTTAATTTATACATTAGGTCCCTATAGTTTAAAAATTTATAATTGAATCCTTGTATCTATTAAAAATTTGCAATCTAGTCCCTACTGTAAAAAATACATTTAATTTATAAAATATTCTCTAGTATATTCTATATTATCATCATGTGTGAGGTCACATGCATTAGATGAATTTTTAATTGATTAAATTACCTCCATATCCCATAAACGATGCAAGTTATTCCTAAATTCACAAAGAATGAACCCTATTCTCTTTCTCACGTTCGTCACTCTTCTCCTCCTACACGTTGTAATCTCACTTTCCCTCAAATTTTTTCTTTTAATTTGTTTTCAGTGTAGTCAATTGTTGGAGTGAAGTTCGGGAGACAATAAGGGTACTATCGTAATATTACATGATTTACTGATTTTTTTAACGTCAAATTGAAATAGGGACTAAATTGCAAATTTTTAATGGGTATAAGGGACTCAATTACAAACTTTTAAACTATAAGGACATGGTTGCAATTCTACTCAAACTTTAGGAACACAATGTATAAATTAACCAAAAAATAAGAAATAAAAATAGTGCATTATAGTGTTAGGTAACCAATAAAATGTAAACTAACAATTAGCTAATAGGAAATAAGCATAGCATACAAAAACCGTGAATAGATCATCCGAAATAGCAAAAAATTGATAATCCAATATGATAGAAAATAGATTATCCAAAATAGTAGGGTTATTCGAAATAGATATATTTTTTTAAAATAACATAATAAAATAGACAAAAAAAACATAATAAACTTAAAAAGAAAAACCTCTTTATAATAAAGATGATAAAACGAAAGCTCTTTCAAAGTTCAACACATCAAATTGGTTAAATTCATAGTTGTAAAAATTGGACTAGACCGGATAGTTCAACCGGAAATTGTTAAACCGATGACCTGTTCGATTCGGTTTGACTACAGGATTGGACTTGCATTTGAACCATTCTGGATCGGTCAAATTCGTATTAAACCGGATTAAAACTTGGTGAACCGATCAACCGCGCTGGTGCATGGTAATCCAGTACGCCGCAGGTCCACGGTAGTCTACCGGAGAGGAACTGAAAAAATGCCCAAAACCCTAAACTGTATTGTAGAGCGTTGAGCTATATTGTTGCTTTTAATTAAACAATTATTTTATACATACTCATATTTTAATTAACTATACTGTTAATTAAAAATAATTATTAATATAAATATAGTTTTATTAAATATGTACATATAAAAAACTATATTTACTTTAAATTTTTTATTAAGTATATATTTTCTATTTTATAATTACTTAAAAAGTATAATAAATATAAATATAAATTATTATTTTTTTACTTCTTATTTGTTGTTTTTATTTTAATAGGTGTTGTAAATTTGTAATTTGTTATATTGTTATGGATGTTATGCTTGCAATTTGTTTTTGTTGTACTCTTATTATGTAAAAAATGCTTAACTAGAGTTATTAAAGACATGTATTTTAAATTTTAGTATTAAATTTTTCTTAATTTATAATTTTATTTATTTAAAATCGGTTTAACAATTTAACCAATGACTCAACGGTTGAACCTTTAAACCATTGACCCAGTAGACATACTGGTTCAATGACTGATTCGATTCTTACAATTATGGTTCTTACAATTATGGTTAAATTAAAGCAAATGTATATTAACACCTGTTGCTTAACTTACTAACAATGGCTTGCGTTCATAACTCTTACTATGCAGTCTGATATTCTTTTCTTGCTTGCATAACCATCAGGAAATCTTTATTTTATCTGCTTTTCATTTAGGAACCTCGAAATATGCAGTAATGAACTTTTAACAGAACACACGAATTGGTATGTGACTACAGATTTGTCGAATTGTATACATATTGATGGATGGATATTAGAGGCTGAAATGAAAGGAAGGTGAAGGGGGCGATTCATTCACTAAATCAAATATCTATTTTCAACATAACATTACAATTATAGAGACAAACCAATAATTGAATATCAACAGTGACTGCTACAAAACTTCTGCTTTAAGCGACCAATCACGCCTGCACAATGCTCAGAAATAATACATTAATTTGTATTTGTATATCTACGACGGACCAACCGAAGGCCTGAAATGAAACACCATAAAAGCAAAATAAATTTACTACTGGAATGTTTGTCATAATTCTCAGACAATAAAGAACATAATCTAGTAGAGCTATTCATCTCCAATAGGATTGTTCATATTTATGAAAAACAAATTTACTTTCTGCTTCCTATAGTATCAGGTCAGGTCTCATATCAACAGCAGAAAAACAAAACCAGGAAAAAAAAAAGGTACTCTAACACAAACAAGTATTATTATTTTCCAGCATACCCTAAACCTCTTATTTATTAAATTTTTTTAAGGGGAGTAGTGAAAACACATAGTCACCACCAGTCAACCAAACCAGCAAGGAGTTATTATACGTTCCAGTGTGCAAATACCATAATTTTTTGTTTCATTTCAATGTGTAATTTTTCAAGTAGTTCTAATAATTTGTTGAGGGAAAAAAAAAAAAAAAAATCTAGGTGACCAACTATCTCTGAGCCAACGTATAGCCAACAACCCCATCTTATAATCTCCCTCCGCAAAAAAAAAGGAGCATGTTTTGTTGGTCGGTTTTCATGTGTGCGTTTCTCTCTTTTTTATTTATTATTGATTACATATTAGATACAAAACTTTCAGTCATGTAGTATGACACTTGTCAAAAAGAGCATTCAATGAAATTAGGCAAATATCTCTTGTAACAAATACTAAAATATCATGGCAAGAAAGCATAGCTATTTCATGACTAAATTCAATTCAATCCCATAAATGGACTGGTGCCAGTCAACATTTTAAATGATGACAATAATAAAGGATTCATTTGCATATAAAACTAAACAAAATGTAGTGATGGTATATTACCTCAACTTAGTGTTACACAAAAATGCAGAGTGAAGAAGGTTAAAGTCACCCCCACATCCTTCAAAGTATGTTAGCCTTCCAACATAAGCAATTGAGTTGCTACTTTACAATATCTTTCACTGAACAGCATCAGTCCCAAATTTTTGCACCATGAATTCATCCAGCTGCCCCCAATTTGGGGTATCTGATTTACTCAAGTCGCCTGTGGGTAAAGACCGTATACATTGAAGAATATGTTTCAGATCCCGATTGAGCCTGACATGTTGAGAAATGTAAAATTAAATCACCACATTTTTAATGGAATCTTAAAATTGTAGTTCCAAATGGTATAGAAGTTACCTATTCTGTGCTTGGGAGGTGGTTATATCAAATTTTGAAAAAGCTTCCGAAATCTGTGAGTGAAATATGATGACCACTTGCCTGAAAGATAGAAAATTTCAGTGGTGAAAGAATTCATATAGTGTTAGCGTTATAGTTATCACTTCCTTTGCAGCGGAAAAATAATACAAATGCAATATGTTAGGAACATTGTCATTGTATATGGTTAAGGGGAGAGAAATAGAAAGTAAGGGTATCTTGGGAAAGTGAGAATGAGATACCCATAGAAATGAGTAAAAGGGAGAATGAGAATTAGACTAGCTCATCCAGGGATTTTGGACTAGGACAGATCCATAGGAGAGTGGAAGCCTCTCAAAATACAGCCTTGTTAGCTTCTACCTTCCTTTCACATGAATAATACTACTGGGGAAATAGGACCATGTCACACTGATATCATTCTATATCTCCCTGAATCTATACTCTCGTCACTACCTATACTATTCTATTCCTTTCTTTTATCAACATGGTAGATCAGATGGTAGAGAGACCCATGGTTAGGGATACAAGGAAAACTATGTGAGACTTTGAATGAAATAGTTAACAGAAATATAATCATGGGCTTACTGCAGACATGATACATAACATGGCGAAATGGTCTCGTTTAATTCATGTAATCAACCCCACCAAATGGTACAAGGCTTTGTTATTGTACCAGGTTCTTACACAAGGTTGTCAATTAGCTACAATGCTATATTGCTGCGATAACCACTATTTGACAACCTTGTTCAAAATGTCATAAATAAATCACAAAAAATAAACAATTACAAATCCAAAATTTTTAACGGCACAACAGTTGCAATACATGTAGATTAACATTCGCATACCAGACCAAGATAACATAACAGTGTCATAAAAGTACAGAGAATGCGCGCTGTCTTCATCTGATTATGTTTGACTCAAGTGGCAATTAAAATATTTTAAACGTAATAATATAACAAATAAATCAAGAAAAGAAAGTAATAAAGATATATCATTAAATGTTAGAATTTAATTTTCATGCACCGTCAGTATAAAAGAATTTAATTAATTACCTGAAGATTGCTTGAACATCATCTTCATGCAAAGTACGAGACAGAACACGCTGGAGGTATCCAACTTCCTAAGAAAGAGGGAAAATGGTTCAAATAAGCAATTGCTTTGTCACAAGCATAGAGCTAAATTATAATATACTCAAATTTAAACCACCCTATTCCATCAAATAAATCCAAAGTATAACCTAGAAGCACATGAATTTGCTGTTTGTTCTGGACTTATCTTTCTAAAAGTCTCAAAAGTTAAGCAGATTCAACCAGTAACACAGTTCTGTTGGAGAATAGCTTCCTTCTTTTTCCTTTTAATAAATAAAGAAACTCGGGGAAAAAAAATTAATCATAAAACCAAATAAAATCTTAATAGCAAAAACTCCGGACCAATTCCAGCCTAAGTTCATATGCGCAGAGATGTTACGTTGAAGCAAATCCTTCATCAATCTTGAGAAGTCTATTATTCATAGAACATATTATATTCACATCTAACACTTCCAGCATAAACATCACTACTTTCCGTTGACCTCCACCCTCTAGAGAATAAAAGAGATCCTTTTGTTTGCATACTCACACCTCCACCATTACCCATTTTCATGCTCCAAGAAAATTTGACAGAGAACTAATCTAACAATAATAAATTAATAATTGATAAGTCCAAGGTTCTGAAAATTGGACCAGATATTAAGCCAGACAAACCAGAGGACTAGTTTAAAGATATGTTACTTTAACAGTTCAAACAGAGTGAAATAAAATGGTTTTTATTTTTTAATTTATAAGCTTAAAAATGTACATTGTTATATATTTATTTAGCGTTTAGTCTTGAAGAGTTTAGGTTCGTTAATTTTTAGATTGGCCAACCAATTTATATGTTTGGCCATCTTTCGTCAAAGTGAAGTAGTTAACTCAATTGGTTAGGTTTGGCAAATAACTGGTTTTCAGCCAGTTTTCCCATTTAAATGATGGTTACGATTTTTTAGGCATGCAAGGACCAGATACCCAGCCAATTCCGAGTACAGCTAAGCGGACCAGACAATTTGGCTCGGTAGTAAGAACCATTGTATATTGAGCATACAGTAGGAACACCCATAATGTGGAAGATATACCATGATAAGTAGAGATAAAAAGGATATGAAAACACTGAACAAGTATAAATATCTTATGCAAAGCGAGCACTCTAATCAATTACATTGTATTTACCTTTGTAAGGGACTTGGCAAACTGACTAGGCTGGGGATCAGCATCCTCAGGTCTATTCCAACTCTCAATAATTTGAGGCAACCCACGCAAATGTACCAGTAATCTCTCTCGCATTATCTGAACTAATTTGGAATGTATTTCATCTCTGTGAACTTTATAATCCTGAATGATAAAAAGGGAAAAGAAACCACACAAAATGGAAAATCAATGTGTAAGAGACCACAAAGAATATAGGAAGAGAAGATTGTATTGTTAAAACTTTATATATACACACACACACAATTATTGAAGAAATGGAAAAAAAAAAAAAAAAAGAAAAGATAGAAACAACAAGACTCTTCCAAGATAGAAACTAAAAAGAAAAAAAAAGGTGCCCAATAGATCACTGTTGATGTATAAAACCATTGGTTTTCATCCTTTGTTCCTCTTCCATTTCTTCCCTTCCACTTTAGTTATTACCTTTCCACCCTTGGGAATAAAAATAGGGAATTTTTGGGGTGCAATAAATGAAATAGGAATCCGTGAAAGGGTGATAAAGTTGTTAATCACTTTAGATAAAAAAAAAAAAAAGTAATGCTCTAATCACTTTTAAATTTGTAACTTTATTACTTGTGGGTTCCACCATCTTAATTTAAGGATGACTAGAGCATTACTTTTTTCTCT
>JASCZI010090871.1:52796-65143 GCA_036250425.1 Stylosanthes scabra
AAAAGAAGCTTTAGAAGTATATAGTTTGTGTATAAACCATAGTAAGACGGAATATATGGAATGTAAGTTCGGGCGGCAAAGGAAAAACTCTGTCACAGAGGTGAAGATTGGAGAAAACATCTTTCGAAAAGTTAGAAGTTTTAAGTATCTTGAGTGCATTATACAGGATAATGGAGACATTGATGAGGATGTAAACCATAGGATCCAAGCAAGTTGGTTAAAATGGCGAATTGCATCTGGTTTTATATGCGACAAAAAAATGCCTTTAAAACTTAAAGGTAAATTTTATCGCACTGCTATAAGACCGGCTATGCTTTATGTAACAGAGTGTTGGGTGACTAAAAGGGAGCATGAACATAAGTTAAGTGTGACAGAGATAAAGATATTGAGATGGATGAGTGGCCACACAAAATTGGATAAAATAAGGAATGAGGATATAAGAGAGAGGGTTGGAGTAGCACCTATTATTGAAAAGGTGGTGGAATCACGTCTTAGGTGGTTTGGACATGTGGGAAGAAAGCCGACAGATCATCCAGTTAGGAGGATGGATTTAATGAAAGACGGACAAGGAGTGAGAGGGAGAGGAAGACCTAAGAAGACCGTCCATGAGGTGGTCAAACGAGACCTAAACGTCAACGGTCTATCTGTAGACATGATACATGATAGAACTCAATGACGTCGTTTGATCCATGTAGCCGACCCCACCTAATGGGACAAGGCTTTGTTGCTGTTGTAGTAATCAAACTTGAATGACTAATAGTGTTTCAGAAAGTGAGATAAGAGAGAAAGTGCGAGAGGAAGAGAGAGAGTGATTCAGGGAGAGTAATATGAAATGTTCATTCTAAATCACTAATTTCTGAAGCACTGAATCTGTGCTTATACATAGAGAGAAGCTTGTTAAGAAAGCGAGTGCAAAGGGTAGAGGAGTCTTTATATGCTTTAGTTAGCTAGTGAATTCTATCATAGCTGGCACTTGCTCTAACTACCAACAGATCAGCTTAACTGTTTCTAATTCTTCTAGACTCTTCTAGACTTTCACTCAGCTCATTCTATTAATGATTAATTGTCATACTAATCAGTTGAATGGTTAATTGCATACAACCATAATATTACCCCATTCTTCAAATAATGAAGTCAAACTAGAAAGCACTTTCAAATGAATTTTCAATGTAGGTTAAGTGCACAAAATATCTAAACACAATTGAGCATATAATATGTCACTTAGATTTCAGCACATAGGGTGTACCTGTTTATGGATTCTATAAAACCTATTACATGATCTCTAAGATGACGGAAGCAATGCAGACCAGTCAGCTCATCTCCGTCCTACCAAAGTTGAAGGAAATGAACAAGATAGAAATTAGTGAATAATGTTCTCCATTATTATGTATTGCCATTGATGTTAAATAGTACAACAAAATAAAAATGGCATTGTGCAATGCGATAAACAGACTTCAAAGGGAACTTTATGCATACAGTGATTTGAGCTAAGCATTAATCTCTAGCCTTTAAACCAGTTAAGTTTAATGCAAACAATCAATGCAAAATGCATAATAGTATGTATTATTTATCTATATACTATCATATAAGTCCAAGACCGCTATTTATCTGCATAAAACCACAGCATTTTCATCAAGACGTTGACTATTCAACCACTGGAACTGTAGCCTCGAAACATGTTCCATGCTTACACATGTGCACAAAAAGGAAAGCAACATAAATTGGCTCCTTAGCATTTCAGGGAAATGTATACTAGTAATTTCAGATCAGAGCAAATCATCGGAGACTTCATAGTAATCTCAATGCTGCAAAGGGTATCACAAGAGAAATTTCCCTACTTATTTAGAAACAAAAGTTAAAAGGCAGTAGATTATACACAGGAAACAACCATTGGGTGCGACTCATCAAAGTTGGGGATGCGGGCTAGTGGACTACATTGTACCCAGGATAAATGACATTCAGAACTTGTGTATGTTTAAGCTGCCTATAGTAAGCTATGAACGCAAATATTTCAGGCATTGACTACTTTGAAGCTCAAAATAAAAATCATTATAATGAGCCAGGACTAAGGACCTTATTCTTGAACTCATGATAGATCATACAGATGAATTCACAGCCAAGGTCATGAAGAAGGATATGAATAGCAATGTTAGCAAGATTTCATAGATTAAGTAAAGAATACCAGCAAATGCTGCAAATCCTCAGTTACATCTAGAGCTCCAGCACAATCTGCAGACGCAACAAGCTGTATCACAGCAAAATATATCAACTTAAACGCTATCCTTTTAACAAGTTCAGACATGTAAAGAAAGATGGAAACATGTAAAGCCAAAAAACAGCAAGAAATTAAGAGAACTCATTCCACAACTACTATTATAGCTAAGATCCATTTAATATCTTGTTTAGTAAAGTTCTTACATGCAACATCACCATCCTCATCTTAAGTCTTTCCCAATCAGGCCAACTAATAACGAATCATATCCAAAACTAAACTACTTTAAAAACCAAAAATCAGACGAAAAAGAGTAACGAAAAGTACCAATTTAAGAGCAGAAACAGCTTGGTTGACATAAAATATAAGCCTTAATTTCTGTTGAAGGGCGAGGAGGTTGGTCCTGGTGCCATTGAGCTCCTGAATCTGCCTAGCAGACTCGACCAGATCCGAATCGATGAGCCGAATCGTTTCCTTAAGCTGCCGAATCCGAGCGCATCCTTCGACGATCTTATCGTTGAGGTCCTGCAGCTGCCCCTGCGCCTCGAAGAACGAGCTCGACCGGAGCGAGATCTCCCTCACAAGGTGCAACTCCACCACATCCAAATACTGCGAGAGCTTCTCCTGCAGCGCTAGATTCTCCGCCATGCCAGAGAACGGGCACGCCGCCTTGAACGTCGCCCCGTCCTCCAGCCTGAAGTCCTCCTTGAAGTAAAGCGCCGGCACCTCCCGCAGGCACGCAACGAGCGCCTCCCCAGCACCACCGCCACCGCCTTCTAACGAGGACGAGGATGGCGACGAAGACGAATCACCGATCTCCTTGGAAGCGTGGTTGCGGATGTCCTCGAAGCGGTGGTAGGGTTCGGAGATAGGGGTAAGGTAGGTGTTGAAGTCGGATCGGGTGATGTCGGAGACGGCTTTGGTGGCTGCGATGGGGGCGAAGTCGGGAGGGGCGAGGACGGTGGAGGAGGACCACCATGCGACCCAGGAGGCATTGGCTTCGGAGGCATGAGGGTTGTTGAGGATTGAGGAGAGAGAATTTATGTTACCGGAGTTTGATTTGGTGAGGGATGAAGAAGAAGACGAAGAGGTTCTTATAAGGTTGTTGAGGCCGTGGCCGTGGCTGTTATGGCGGGAATGGCTTGGGGATTCGGTTGGTGACCTTCCCCACTGGTGGTGTTGGGAAGGTGGAGAGTCCATCGCTTCTTCTTTCTCTTTTTCTTTTCCCAATTCAGGGAGTGAAGAGGGGCATCACGTTCTTTTTTTTTTTTTTTTTTGGTGAAGTTGTTGAGTGCGGTGGAAGGTTCGCGAATTGTTTTGAGTTTAGAATTTGGGTAATGTGTGTTGTGGGGGGAGATGAAGGAAATGGAGTTGGGATCTGAGAGGGAGGAAGAAGATGCGAGCGAGAGTTAGAGCGATGGATGGAGGAGGTGTCGTTCTCTGTTTACTTGCTGTACAGCAATGAACCCAAAATGGAACGAGATGACCTCAAAGAAAAAAATATTGAAAATAAAAATGGAAAACGAAATAAAGAGGCTAAAAACTTAATTAAGAAAAAATGTTTCTAATTATCTTCATATTTTCTAAATAATTTTTTTAGAATTTAAAAATTTCTTTTTCAAAGTATATATATTTATCTGAAACCCAAAATATTACATAATTATAATTTTCTAATATGAATTTAGTTTTTTTATCATAAATGTAATTTATAAAATAAATTTAATTTCTACAATTGTTTTATACTTATATCCAATTAGATATTACCAAATCATCAAAAGTAACTAATTTTCAAACTAATTACTTCTAAAGTCATATAAATATATGAATCTAATTGAATGACTAAATAAAAAATTCTATATTGTCAGTGCATCAAAATTAAACTTTTTATAAAATACGTGAAGCTTGGGAAAATTTGAAATGTATTAGGAAAAGGAAAACTCTATGTGCCCAACACCTATTAGTCTACGTACTAACCAACATTATCTTTACTCTCCTTCCATCTCCCTCTTCCTCAAATCTCGTGTCCTTAACATTCTTTCCCTTTTGTGCAGCCTCTTCGCCCTTGGCTCCTCCGCCTAAATCCCTTCCACCGTGCCTCCAATTGTCAAGAAGTCCTCTGGCACCCACTCCTCATCGCCGGAGTCTTCATCGCCATGTTATCATCATAGCAACCTCCCCCTGACGCGTTAATGCGGTGCTATACGCCTACCTCCTCATCATCTTGCTCCTCATCGTGGCCATGGCTTCACTGTCTTCTTCTTCTTTTTTATTTTTATTTTTTTGGACGTGCTTCTTCTTCTTCTTTTTGTTGTTGATGTTGTTGTCGTGGTGTTGGTGAGAGCTGGGTTGGTGGTGGTGGCAGCGAGATTAGGTGGTTGCAGATAGTGGGGGTAGAAGAGTTATGGATGATAACTCATATAATATGTATGTATATGATAACTTTGTTTAATTTTGGATGATAATGCTTTTTAATTTAGGATGATAATTTTATTTAATTTTGGATTATAAGTTATTGGCTCCCTAATAGCTCATTACCGTTGGTTCCGTAGCACTGTTGTTAGGAGAAATATATTATGTTATTCGAAGAAGTTTACGGAGCATATTAGGCACCATTGGTTTAGGGCCAATAAACCCTAACTTAGTTCTTTCTCTCTCCCCACCACCAGGCCATCCTCGCCGTCTCGCGCCGCCATCCCTACCCTCACTGTTCTTCCTTACCCTCCTCCTTCTTCCATTGCCACCCTCGCCCCTCGCCGCTGCTCGCACCTCCTCTTCCCACGACTGTTTTTTCTTGTTCCTCTTCTTCCAGATCTGTACATTTCCTCCCACGACTGTTTCTTCTTCTTTTTTCTCTTCTTTCAGATCTGCACGCTTCTTTGTTGTTGTGCATGGCGACTGTATTTCCTTGGACCCGCGAAGATGAATAATGACTATGAGGGAAAAGGAAGAACAGTAGCTCTGGCAAGAGGAGCGACAACCATAGAGAACGGCGAAATCCAGAACAGTCGTGTCGTCCTCCTTCTTCCCTTGTTGCCGTTGGTGGTGGTGGATTAGGGTTAGATGGCGGCGATAATGATGGTAGTAGTGGTGAGGTTAGATGGTTGCAATTGGTGATAGTAGTGGTGGTGGTGATAGTAGTGGTGGTGGTGACAGTAGATAGTTTTGGATGATAACTAGCCCTCTATTTGGATGATAAATTTCTTTAATTTCGGATGATAACTCTTTTTAGTTTCGAATGATAATTTTTCTTAATTTCGTATGATAACCTCTAATTAGAGCTATTGGCTCCCCGAGTGCTCCTTAATATTGGTTCCGTAGTACTGAACATAAAATATTAAAATGATATTAATGATTTAATTGAAATATAATATCAATTTTATATTAATATTAATGTCATTTTAAAGGAATGTATTTCTTTAAAGAACAATTTATATTTTTTATTAACTAGATACTGTATGAAAATATGCTAATAATAATAATATGTCAGGTAGTTATCTTATCTTATTTTAATTAAATTTTAAAATTTTATTTTTATACGATTATTGAGAAATTTTAGATAAATTTTATATATATTTATTTTTTATATTAATCGAATTTAAATTAATTTTAGGGATTTTTTGTTAAATTAGCTGGCCTTTCCTCTTGAAGCCTTTCGATTTCGTAGCATACCTGAGCTGCTAATTGCTAACACCATTGATGGCACAGAAGAGCTGTTTGGTAATTCTACTTTTATTACTTGAGTTTCATATTATGTTAAGGCTGCTAGAAGGATTTTATTTAAAAAAACAATATGAAGCCGGATATGTTGTGGTCTTTTCACCTTCTACGAGTTATCATAACTGAGGTAGTTGGGAAGGAGGATTCGCGTATGCATGCTACTATAATCGGAAGGCCAACAAAATGCTTGGCTGTTGTGATACAGGACCTTAAGAAAGAGACTAAATTAGTTGAACAATCAAATCATAGTTCTTCTAGTTATCAACCATGTTGTATACTGTGGGTTAATTTCTTATTTTTTTGTTAGCTGTTTGGGGACTTGGTTGATTAGATTCAACCACATTTGGATGATGGGAGGGTCAGGCCACTTATAGCAGTGCTGCAGTTTTTCAAAGCTAATAAGTGGAATGGTATACTTCTCAGTGATGCTAAATAAATATAAGTTGTTCTTGCTAACTCTGTTCTGGATAAAAAACTTAACATTTCCAATTGGTTGTGGTACTTTCAGGGAAGACGTCCATACAGAGCCATTTTGAGACCTCAATGTTGCTTAGATCCTGCCCTTCCAGGGGTTCAGAAATTTCGAAGCAAGTTAGGGTGTCCATATTCACCTTACTTTGCTCAAGTTCCTATTTTTTAGTGTCATGTATACTAATTTTCACTATTTGAAAAATTTTTTGGTGATACAATGTCGAGCTCGGGTAGGATTACTCAAGTTTCGACTCAGAGCGGTTCGTCTGTAATTGAAGAACTTAAGAGAGGGGTTGCGGAAGTTAAAACTATTGAGCAAGTACTGGTCTCAACATAGGTGAAGGATTTAGTTTTCAAACCCTAAATGTTTAAGGTCTTAAAGAATGATTGACTAAACCCCAAACCCTATCTATTTTTGCAGGAAGGACAAGTATGGATTGCTGGTAGAATAATGTTTATTAATATATGGAAAAAAGCGATTGTTATTACACAGCGTATGTGAACAAGAATTATAACAAAAAATTTGAACCTAATATTAAAAGAAGGTATGAGTGCAAACATTGCAAGAATAACACTTGCACAGCCAAAATGAGATAATTATAAATAAAATATTTGCGTTCTCACATAAATAGTGTTGAGTTATGGTGTTGAGGTCACTGATTGGATCCCATTTTGATAAAGGTTCAAAGTGGTCTCTGATGGAACTTGAGGTATTTCACTGTTGTTGTGGGATAGAGAGGTTATCAACTATGTGGTAAACGTACTGATCAAATCAAGAGTGAAGTTGTAAGTGTAACAAGGATTATTGTTTCAGCAAATGATTTTATATATCAAAACTCTAATTTGTGGTACTTACTTGGATCACAACTGTTAGGATTATGCTTTTCAGGGTCTGCGTGATAAAAAATATCCTGAGACTCTTGATAGCATGATTGAAAAGAAGTAATTGTACAGGATTCATGTGAGGAGTGCAAACCTAGGAGGACTGATCAGGTGTATGCTGTGGCACACATCTGTGATGACGAGGAGATAATTGATATTAACTTTCCAGATAAGATTATGCCAATTAATTTTGTTATAGTCATTGTGTGTATCACAATTATGGTGCGCTGAACCCAATATAACATTACAAAGATTGAAATTCTTCTAATTAATCTACGCAGGAACGCTATTTTGATTTTTGCACAAAAATGATTATAGCAATGAGGTGGATGATTTGCCTCCTGTGGTTAATCTTAAACATGATAATGATATTCAGTTGCCTGTGATATGTGCATTAGAAATGTCTTCCAATTAATGTTGCTCTTCTTTTTTTTTTTTTAGATGAACTTGGGACAAATTCCAAGTTTCCACTTTCTTATCTGCTTAGAGATGAATTTTAGACTGTTTTTACTTATTTTGATTAAATGTAAAGACTCATTGATAAAGAAATCATAGATTCTTAAATTGGTCATATATATATATATATAATGTTTTCTTTTGTAAATTTCTTCTTTTTTTTTTCTATATATCATATTAATTAAAAACAAAAAAAAGTAACATGTTATGTTCTTTGTGTATCTGATTTTGACTTAATTTGTAGATAGGAGAAAAATTCCAATTATTTGTGTATCTTATTTACTTTTAATTACAGACTTATATATGTAGTCATTTATCTATGTAGCTCTCTAATTCCCATTTAATTCTGTTATATATCATTCTTCATATCATTGTACAAACTTTTCTTTGATGAAATTATAAAGGGATCAATGACAGAGGTTTCAAGAATGGAAGATCCATGGTGAATCTTCAGATTGACAGTCAAAAATAAGTCCACCTATATTGTATCTTGATTTTTCAAAATTTTGTTTTATTCTGAGTTTATTTTGTTCAAACTATAGACACTACAACTAGCAAAACTCTCAGGGTATTTTATCTGGAAGACTTTTCAACATATTAAAAAAATATTGAGCAAACTCTTATTACAATTATTTCATCCCATTAGTGCTAAGGTGTAAAAAACTTGCCAAATAAGGGAGACAGCAAAATGAGCACCAAATTGCTCCATCTAATAGGCAAAAACATAATTACATCATAATAACTACTAGACTCGATCTGATATTTTATGCAGAATAATAAACACTCACAATGACAGACATAAATCCATACTGAATATTTCATCCTTATTATGATTCTAACATATAATTTCACGAAGCACATGTGATATTGAATAAGAAGATTAGCCAGCTTAGCTATGCATTTTATCAAATTTAGAGAGTGATAATGCATCCAAAACTGCATACATAATCGGTCCCAGCAAAATTTTACCATGAAACTAATAACTTTACAGCATGAATCTCATCCATTTGAATAAAATTTTTTTAAGATGTGCATAATTTTGTTTTTATTCAAATAACCATTTTTTTTTACAAAATTCTTTTTGTTAAATTAATTATCCAACTATAACCCTTTTGGAAACAACAAATTTTTGTCTCTTAAATAATTGTTTTCTTTTTATTTTCCTTTTTTCTTTTTAACTAAATATGAGTAAATATAAAAATCACTCCTAAAATTATTAGATTTAAAAAACTACCTACAAATTGGTGTCAATTTTTATTATTCGAATTAAATCAAATTGGTTTATAATCAAACTATTCAACTCATGATAATGCAACAACGCAAGAAATTTAATTAGAAATATGTTGAATGCCAATATTTTTAGTATAAAAAGGAATTAAAGTGGTCTTGATTTAAAAATAAAATTAAAATAAAGAAAAAATATTGATTTTTATAGAATTTCTCAAAAAATTTTCTATATTAATATATCATACTCACAACTCGCCCAAGAATTATAAACAAGTGACAAAAAAATACAAGAAATATAATTATTGATATAAGGGTTAATAATAGAAATGATAAAATAACTTTTTTTAGAGTGGCAAAATTTACTTGTTTGAGTTATTTCAACCTAACTATTATTATTGAGACTTTTTATCAATAAACACAATTCAATACAGATTTTTAATACAACTCAAGAATTTATTGCATGAAACTTAACAAATGACACAATATGGCCAATAAGAAAAAACAGACAAATAATTTAAAGTTGCAATAAAACTACGAAAGCAAAATACTCTCATCCACAAGCATAGTTTAACAGGAAGATTGTACGACCCGCGCGTATGCCATACACTAGTTTAATTTAAAGAATAATTATGGCTATTAAACGGGCCAACTCAACCCATTTAGGGTGGGTTTGATAAAGCTTTTCGGAAGGGTTCTTGTGCTTTTCAAAAGCACAAGCACCTCGGTTTGTGTTTGGTAAATAAAAAAGACAACGTGCTTATGCTTGCAGCTTTTAAAAGATAGAGGTGCTTTTGAAAGCATCTGAAAGGGAGCTTTTCAAAGATGGCTTGTACTTATCAAAATTGAAAAGTCCTATATAACCCTATTTATTAATAAATATCCACATTCATTATTACATTTATATCTGTTATTGTCATTTTAAATTTTAAAGTCATTTTACCAAACACAATTATTGTTGCTTGTGCTTATTAAAAGACCATTTTTATTTGATTTTACCAAACATACATGTTACGGCTTTTAAAAAGCTATCTTTTAAAAGACAACTTTCATAAGTTACTTTCGAAAAGTAAAAGCTTTACCAAACCCACCCTTAACTTAGTCCTACTTGTAAATCCCGAACCTTCGGTTAACCAAAACGGCGCGATTAACTGACAATCTGTGCCGCTTCAGCGCTACATCTATGATAGGGACCCAAACTCGGATGATTATGATAACCTCAGAATTTGGGATTTTCGCTGAGATATTCAAACTCAGTGGATTTTTCTGAGTGGAACCAGTCAGTAAGCCAGTTCAAGCTGCGCTGGGACCCACACCGTTAATTTAATTGACGATACCGGCCTAGTGTCGTCGGGTATGAAACGAAGTGGAAATGAAGGTATGAGCGCGATCACGATAACGTTTAGGACACAAACACGAACACCTACGTTACAAATTTGGCCCGAAACGGACCAAACCGCGTAATTACGGAAATGCCACTTGTTAGTGGCTATATAAGGGAACAACACCACCATCCATCTCATTTTCTTCCTTCATGTTTGAGAAAATGAGAGAGAATAGGCTGAGAGTTGATTCCAGAGTTGCTTCTGAATCAACTCTAACACTATTCATTGCCACCTTCAGGCGGCCATAACTTCCACATCGGAGCTTCGATTGTCTCACTGTTTGTGGCTACGCGAAACTTGTCACCTCCTCTACGGTTCTATCCTAGGTATGAGTTGTGGGTATCACGTTTTCATCCCCATTTCTCTCCTCCAAACCTGCGAAAATACATGGGTTTCTTGGGTGTTGATGTTTTGTGATTCTTATGGTTTTAGGAAAACTCAAGCTTGAGTAAAGGCTAAGAATCACCACCCACTACATTGATTGAAGGTAAATGCAATCACAACCCTTGTTTCTTCCATTTACATGAACCCTAGGTTTATAGATTTGGGCTTTTTGGGTGTATGGTGTGTTGTAGATGGTGGTTGATGCTAGTGGAGGTAGATAAAGCTAAGGTAAGAGATGGGTGAGATAGATGGAGCTCGGTGAAGCTCATTGAGGAGATGGGTATGAAGATGGTGCTTGGATGCTCAACGTGGCGGTGGAACCGCTTAAGTGTGCGAGTTGAGCTTGGAATCCAAGTACGGTTTAGAACTCATTAAAGTGTAAGGTAATCTAGCATGATAAACTAGGCTAGTTGGACCTAGGATAAGCTTGAATGAATAAAATGAAATGAGAATAGGTATATGATATGAATTGAATGATGCTTGATGATTAATGTTTGATATTGGTTGTGTGATGATGATTGAAATGCTATGTATATGTATAAATTGATATGTTTGTGTAAAAAATGATTTAAGAACATAATTATGATGCCTATACATGAGATGAGTCATTGATGAAATGTGTTTTGAAAAGTATGGTTTTAAGGGTGGTAAAGTATTGGGAGTGTTGTGGAAACATGCCAAAAGCTTTGGAAATGTTTTGGGTTTGAAAATGTGCAGTTTTGGTTTTGACCGAAAATGGTTTTTAGGTGAACTTCGGTGAGTCATAACTTGCCTTTTACTTGGTGAAAATGATTGGAGGTCATATGATTTTAAAGCTTGTTTAAAGATTTTTCAAATGGTTTTGGAACGATCGGATTTGGAGTTTTGGGGAAAAAGTTATGACGTTTTGAAATTGGTTAAAAAGTTTAGAAATGATGTCAAAGCTATTTTTGCCCAGAGTTGATTCAAGAGTCGACTCTTACACCTCTAGAGTCGATTCTAAATCATCCAGAGGCCACAAAAACGTGTTTTCTGTTAACCATGTTACAATATGCATAAGTTCATATGATCAGGTTTTGATGAATGACAAACATTGAAGTTGAGGATAAGCGTTGGAAGTAAGCAATAAGACAAAAAGACGAGTCCGTAAGATTTGAAGACGGTTTAGTATCTTAGGATTTAGGTAAACTTCTTGTCAAGAACCAAAGTTCATTATCTCTCTCACACACACAAAAGAAAATGTTTTTAAAGAAAAGGTTTTACGAAAACTATAGCCGTAAAAGTTTTATAACTTGTTAGCTGTTTTAAAGCTTGGTGCATGCTGTCAATCTTGACCTTTGTGCACTAAAGTGATAATAACTTGAACTACAGAACTCCAAACGATACAGTTCTTGTTGCGTTAGAAAGCTAACGTCCGGAGCTTCAGATTGATATATATATATATATGCCTTTTGTGAACAGTAAAAATACGTTTTTATGGCCAGTAAACAGTAAAAATACGTTTTTACGGCCAGTAAATAGTAAATTACTATTCCCACGGCTAGTAAACAGTAAATTACTGTTCCAACGGCTAGTGAACAGTGAATTACTATTCATAACGGCTAAATTGCTTGGGATGCTTATAAATAGATGGTTTG
>JASCZI010090872.1:0-12913 GCA_036250425.1 Stylosanthes scabra
AAAAAAAAAAAAAACAGTGAATAATAATAATATAGTAATTAATCAAAAGTACTACATACGTTAGATAGGGGATGTGTTCTTCATTATTGTTCATAGAATCACAGGTCACAAGCTCACAGCTAATTAAGTTTCATATTTGTCAACCCATAAAAAATAGTTGGATTAATTAATAAAATTGTTGATGTTCAAGTGTGATGGTTAGTCCCACATCTTTGAGAGCAAGGAAAAGTGAGTAGTTTATAAGATGAGAGACCCACTTACTTGACACCTTAAAGTTTTAAATTAGATGTGATGTCTTTTCATCTTATGTTCCCTCACTTACGGTGGTCCAACAAAATTAATAACCAGAATTTTGAACAATTATTCTACAATCTATTTATGTGTTCCTAAGGACTATACTAAGTTCTTAAAGAAAAATTTGCGATAAAATTAAAGGTTACTAAAAAAAGCTAAAAAAGGATCAAGTGAATTTTCGAAAATTGGTAATAGTGAATTTATAGGTATGTGACAAAAGGATGAATTATGTTAACATTGTAATTTTTTTATAAACTTAGAATATGAGTCCTATACTTCAAATTATAAACTTAGAATATGAATTATGTTAACATTGCAAGTTTTTTTTTAACTACTTATCTTATTATTCACCCAAGTTAAAAGTCAAGTTATTATATATTCAGCGTTATCCATCATCACTTTGAAATGAGTTTATTATAAAAATAAAAGCATGCATGTATGGCTGCGACATTTCTATCGCGGTTTTTTTGCGATGGTTTTCCTAAACACGCAAAACCGCTAATCGTTTGAATGTGCAAATAATTTTTTGGTTTAGTAATTATTATAGCAAAATCGCCGCTAAACAAACGGCTGTTGTTATGGATGTACTCGTATAGGTGGAAGTTTTTTGCAAACCCCCGCTAAATGGCTGAAAAACAGCCGTCATGCATCATCTGTATGTATGGTATATGACTCGATATGGTGTATTATTTGCCAAGCTGCTACTACATTAAATTAATACATACACACATGTAGATATTGTTGATGCCTTATAATCGTAGTAAGTTAAGTATATATGATGTTATGTAAAAAAAAAAAGGTTAAGTATGATGCTAAGAAAGCATTATTTTCCAATCAATTATTAGTTGATGTTAATCACCAACCTAAGTAGGAAATATAATCAAAGTGGATTTGTATTGTAGACTAATTAATTGTAGTATTTGGTATTTTTAGTTATATATTTTCTCAGTTTCTTCCTAAAGTTTAAACTAATAGCAACCATGTTCTTTCACATGAAAGTTTCTTTTATGTTTGCATAAATTTTTGTATAATTTTTTTAAAAAAAAATTATTTTATGCTAAAATTTTGTTTATGGATTCAACAAAAACTAAACTTTAAACTTTTAAATTTCTGTATCATGTGAGATATCAATTTTCTCAAAAATTTAAAATGATACAAAAATACACATGAATAATTATGATTATACATCCTTTAATACAGTTTTAGTGTTAAACCACACCTAACACTGCTATCAAGTTGTTGGTGGGAAAATAAAATTAACACAAACATTAAACTCCTAATCCTACGCTAGAATATTAATGGGGTTTCTAATTAACAATGCAAGTACCCTATTAACTAGTTTTAGTTTCCATAAGAACTTTCTTATGTTAGCTTAATTAATCACAAACTAAATGACACGTGCGTGATGCATGATGGGTTGTGTTTGTTAACTAAATTAAAGTTTACGAAAGAATCTAATTAAATTTTGCTTGAAATAATAAACTATAGTGAGCATAATAAGTACTAGTACTAATACTATACTATACAGTACATGTATGGAACCGGAAAAAGGGGTTGAAAATTAATTAAACTTTAAGATAAAATGGTTGTCTAATAAAACTTGCAATGGTTTTGTGTCCCAATTAAATGGCATGAAAATCTTCTCAGAAGATATAGTGCCAATGATTGCATGCCACGTGGGAATTTTTGTTCTAATCATGCTTGGGTTTTGTCTAAGAGAGATAACTGTAGAATATTGAGTTGGTCAGATGTATGCATGTCAAATATACTAGCTCTGCAGCTAATTAAATTATGCATATATTATAGGAAAGTTTTCAGATATATTATACAATATATTTATAATTTATAATCGTTGATTTTGATTTTTATATATTTTTTTATTTTTTTTAATTAAGATCAACAGTTAAAGATTATAAGTATATCGATACACTGATATATTTAAACCTTATATCATGATAGGAGTAAGATACTCGTATTGACAAAATTGAAGAATATATAAAATTAATTTAATTGTTTTTTAGTAAAAAAAGAATTATATATATATATATATTGATTATTTTATATTTTAATTTCTAAATTTAAATAATAAAAAGAATAAATTAATATTACTTATTATCGGTTTGAATCTTAATACAAATAAAACCATTACTAAAAAAACTATACAATTATTTTGTTACGTAATTCAATGTATATCAATTTTATATCACTTATATTTAATTCCCACCCCCTAAAGGCTATTCATCAAATGCAAGCATGCATAAAACTATAAAAAATTTTTGGTAATTCAATGTATATCAATTTAATTAAGTTGCACGTTTTTGTGAGCAAGTCCAACATGCCAGCACCAATGTCTCTCTGGGATGGATTTATATGACACTTTCTGTTGTTGATTATATTAAATTAATGATGTTTATTTGTTAGATGCAATTATTGGAAAAGAAACATGTGTGGCTAAACCATGTCCACTCATGCAGCCTCTAAACCTTAGTAATAATACATACTTACTTGTTTAAAGGGCGGCACTCTAATATTAACATTGTCACACCTTATACTTCCACAAAATGAGGAGTTATATATTTGGATATACTTTCATGTATATTCCAATAATCTCATTTACAAATAATATATATATATATACTAAGAAACTTTACATATATAATTGATGATTAATAAGAATATAATTTGATAGATTGTACCTATCGCTTTTAACATATAGTCAAACTTAATGGCAGCATTATTAAAGAAACAAATAAATTTGTCTATAATTTATGTAACCATTAATTGATAATATATTTTTGTTAGATATATAGTCATTTACGTATGTACCTTTTTATTAACTTAAAATTTTAAGAAAAATGATTTTATAATATAATTTGAGAACTTCTATGATTAAAAAAAGTTTAGAGTTTGTTATTTAATGAACTCCAAACGAAAAAAAATGATTTCAGAAATAAAACAAAAAATGCCTATACAAATAAAATTCATGTAAATAAACTCAAAACAGATAGTTTAATATTTTGGGAGGAGTCATACATACCATGACAAGATTTATGATATGTAAATGACAATCGTTATCTATATCCTTGCTTAATTATATAATAATGAATGCTTTATTTATATATAAAATTTTAATTTAACAAAATGTAAAAAAAAATGCAGTTAAATATAATTCAGAAATGAAAAATTATGGACATACTAGCTATATGATGTTTTTAAAATCTATATATTTTTTATAGAACCACATACGCAGATATAAAATTTGATTACTTCTAAATTTATCATCAAATTTTATCCTTTTGATATTAGTTATATTTTAGAAGTAGTAATAAGATTTTATTTGTGAAATACAAATAATCATAGAGAAAAATTCAACTAAAATTATACTTATTTATAAAAAGATATGGTTAATTAGATCAAAAGTGATGGGTCAACTTGCTTTTGTATTTAATTAGAGAGAAATGCTAGTTGGTCATCACTTTTAATTTATTTTAGCTATCATTTAACCATCAACATTGAAAAGTGTTGGTTAAAATATGATGGTAAATTGAAAATTAAAGATATTGAGAATTGATGATTATAGATAATGGCTAAAATAAATTAAAATTGATGGCTATCAAGCATTTCTCTTAATTAGATCACCCCTCCTATTGTTTTAAATTTAATTAGTTAATTTATTCTATTTTTTTGTTTTTTTTAACAAAAATGTTGCCAGACATATGCTCCAAAGATTGCCTTTTTGGAAAGGAATATTTTATGCCTCTTCAACCATATATATATGTTACAGCAAATAATAATGTGCATGATTATATAGGTTATCCTTTTCCTTATAAATACATACTCTGATCTGATCGCGGGATTTTGTTATCAATTATTATATATGCATTATATATTATGGAATTATATGAAAACAACTAATTATATATATATATATATATATATATATATATATATATATGAACAAAA
The DNA here is from genome assembly GCA_036250425.1 of Stylosanthes scabra. NCBI lineage: Eukaryota > Viridiplantae > Streptophyta > Magnoliopsida > Fabales > Fabaceae > Stylosanthes > Stylosanthes scabra. Next base: position 4,258 of record JASCZI010090872.1, read on the forward strand.
TATCAAAAAAAGAAAAATTCAAATAGCTAGCTAGGTTATCTCATTATTCCCTATGTGTGAACAAGGAAGTTCCACGAAAACTATATATGCCTGAATTCATAACTTAAACACACAGGCACAGCCATTATCAAATCATATGATCATCTTCGTTCATTCCTTACCTTTCTATACTTTAACTTTATGATTTGTTGACTAAGGGAGAGATTAAGACTGTGAGAATAAGATTGGAGGACTGAGACTGAGAGACTGAGATTGAAATAAGTTTATGTATTGTATTTGGTTTAAAATTAATTAGATATAGAGATTGAGAGATATAGATTAAACTAAGTTGATGGAGTAGAAATAAAAATTAGTATTGGAAGCTATAATGTTGATTAAGGATATTTGAGTAAAAAAATATTATTAAAGTTTCAGTCTCAATCCTTAATCATCCAATCCCTCTAATTTGAAGGTACTGAAAATACTGAAATTATAAAGATTGAGAGTCTATAACTAACAAACAGAATACTGAGTCTCAATCTCCCAATCTCAATCCCAGTCATCAAAACAAACGCACCCTAATAATTCTTTCTAGCTACTACTCATAATTGGTTTGTTTCGTGTTACATATTCTTCCTAGCTACATATTCCCTTACAAAATAAACATTATTAATCCAGCTCCATGCCAACTAGGAAAAATCTTGTAACATAAATTCAGATATCTAATGTTTCAGTATTGTTTCATCAACAATTTTATTTATACATTAAAATTAATTATTAAAATTAATTATTAATAATATATATAATATACATTAAAATATAAAATTATATTAAAAATAAATTAAATAATATATATTTTATATTTTAATATATTATATATATTGATTGATTTTAGTAATTAATTTTGATATACACAACATAATATATGCATGTAACATACATATAGTCAAACTAATTAAGATCTTTATTCTATATAGATATTATATATACACACCACATTGGAACTCATGAATATTACCTTATATATAGTTTTGTTTTAATAATGTATTATTTCTTATAATATTACCATACCGTGTGCAATAATATGATAAGATGATTGAAGTCACCATCCACTTGCTGAGACTTTCTCAGATACGAATAATATTATGGGTATGGACTACTTTTGTCATTTATGACAACTTATTAACAAGTAACACTACCAAATTTGTATAATTCTATTGTTATTATTTATCAAAATATACCTAGACAGCTAGACTTGACATATTTATCAAAATATCGTTAACCAAATAACCAACAAGTTACTATACATAATGCAAGATTCAAATCTTGATACTTGAATAAATGACTAACCTAAGTTGATTTATAATTCTATCTATTATTATTAACCATTTGACCTATTCCGACCAAGGTTAATTGAAGTAACTTAGCTTGTAGGACAAGTGATGAAATAGAAAACGGTTTCAATTTTAATTATTTTCGCATACATTTATATGCAAAGTAACTATGGTTGACTTCCCATGCCAGATGTATGTTTAACTTCATTACTGAAACAACCAACCGGAGGAGAGAGATATATATGCTACTTGTTGATGTTAGCAATATATATATAATAAGCTCTAACAATGTGTAGATAAGAATTTGATTAACACACTCAAATAAATCTAGAAGGCTCTGCATATGTTATTATAATGAAAATACATAATGTATACCTTATAAAAATATAAAATACCTAAATTAAAAGAAAAATATGTTGACGTAATTAATAAGAATAATGCTACGGAAGCAACGTTAAGGATCAGACTAATAGGAAGCCAACAAGTGTAATTAGGGAAATAGTAGGTGGTAAAAGAAAAAAAAAAAGAAAAAAATGATATTGACTTTCTATTGTCGCTATCACACTACAAGAAATATGGCCTATGGACACCCTTTGTTTTTTAGCCACGTTTGAAAAAAGTGACAGTAAGTATCAACAACCACGCTTTTTTGAGAAAGTTTAGGGAGTCGTAGTTTATTAGTCAATAGGTTTTTTTTTTTTCTTTCCTTTTTTACCACTCACTATTTCTCTAATTACACTCATGGGCTCCCTATAAACTCCTTAACGTTGGCTCCCTATCATTACTCCGCTTTTTTATGGGTGACAATTGTTCAGACTTACGACTATATATTTTTTTTTGCCACATTTAAAAAAGGTGGCAACAGATATAAAATGGCACGTCTTTTAAGCGTGACATCATTTTAAAGTTTGGGCCACTAATTTTAGGCGTGGGTATTTAATATATTGATTTTGAACCCCAAAAAAACGTACCTAATAAGTTCCCCCCAAAAACTTTGGGCTTCCCACCCATTTTCTTTTGAAGAAAATCCTACACACTTAAAGAAAAAAAAAAAGAAGCAAAGAAAAAACACCCTCCTCCTTCTCGTCACTGATGCTAACCTCTCTCTCATTCACTCACCGTAACCCTCCTTTTTCTACTTCTTCTCCTTCTCTCTCATTCATCACTGTCGCAACCTTCACCTCTCCAACCTCACTGTCACACAAGTATGTAACTAGATTTTAGAGTTGTTTATTTATATATTTTGCAATCAATTTATTTGATTGATTATACTACTCCATGTTGTGACCCACTTAATTCTATTTGCTGATTATATGTTTTTTGCTATCAATTTATTTGATTGATTTGTTGCTGTGATCAACTGATTTACTTGTGTTTAATTTGATTTGCTGTCATCAATTCTTTATTTGTATAGTTAGTTGATTTAGTTGGTTAAAGTGTGTGCGCTGTAATCAACGCTCCAAAACCCTCACTTTAGGACCAATCCTTATTTTCAACGTTTCTTTCATAAATTGATAAATATATAATAAAACAAAATAAAATAGTCTTTTAGAATCTTGTACTTCATTTTGTGTATAAACTTTGCATAGAGTAAAAAAAATGTATGCGTTGCCAATATTTATCAATTATTTTATATTATTTATATTGAAAGAATTACCTGGTGAGTGCTCTGCTAGGGTTTTCTCTTGTATCCTAGTGCTCTGCTAGGGTTTCTTCTTGTGTCCTATTAGAGTTTCTATTGTACCCTAATAGGGTTCATATAATGCTTTGATGTGTCCTGCTAGGATTTTAATGTGTCATACAATATAATTCAATTACCATGGCCGATTTGTCTGCTGTAACGGTGAAAAATACTAATCCTAATGTGGGAGAGAAAGAAACTTTTATAGTTTTGGATGCATTTGAGATCAGAAGAAGAGCTAATCTGGTTACTACGATTCTATAGAAGTTTTGAAATCATTATAATCTTCAAATTTTTAAAGGCGGTATCCCAGATCTGGTTCTTCATGTTTTAATCCAACCTGCCTTGCTTCAGCCTTTGGCATCAGATATTTGTCATCACCCTTCTCATCAGCCTTGCTTCGCTGAATATTAGGCACGCTTCAAAAGTGTGGCCGTAGCTTGGCAAAAAGCTTATTTTCTTGTAGTGCCAAGAGTTTCTCAATTAATAATATCTATTAATTAACACATTTATATATTTTATTTTGCACTAGCAAGCATTAGGTTGTACAATCTCTTAGGACACATGGAAATTCTATAATATGCATGATGACTTTTAATTAATTGATAGCTACAAAAGTCTTCTTAAGAATATTTCAAAGTGTGACATTTTGCTGCTACTTAAATAACAATTACATAAGTTACTTGGGTGAATTGAACCATGTTTATTAACTAATCACTCCACATATCTTAGTCTCATTTAATTAAGGGTTTGCTATAAATTAATAGATTTCTATACGTATAAGCAGAATTTGACCTAAACACTCACTTAAGCGAATTAGTGAGCTAATCACTAGGACAAAAGAAATTGATTATCCTGTAGAATATATACTACTATTTTTTTTTGTAATCAAAAGGGGTTAGAAGCCCAAAGAAACATTCTACAGTGCACAATAAATAAAAATGGCATTGGCCCAATTTGATTTAATTATATTATAAATTTTTGTTTTTGGACTTGGATCATAAATTAATTTTTTGATGTGGATTATAAATAGTTTTTCAAGCCCAGATTCCCAAAAAGTCAAGCCCAAACTCCCAAAATAAAAACCTAAATTCCAAAAAAAAAGAAGTCGGACCTCTCAGCCTCGCTCACGCACACATACTCGCCGCCGCCGCCGCCGCTGCCGCCATTCTTCTTGCCGGTGTTCTGCTTTCTTTCACTCCTCGCATTCATTCGTGATCTCTTCTTGTTGCTCGCTGCTGGTGTTCTTCTCTCACTATTCGTCTCTTCGTCTGCTCCTGTTAGGTAAATTCTGATTCTTCACTCTTTTTTCTATTTTCATTTGTTAATTGAATAATCCTTACATTTTCATTCATTTATTTATTTTTTCTTGGATTCTTTGTGTTATTCGTTCAGTGTCAATGTTTTATCTAAGCAAAATCGAGCACACATTGCCATTGCCTGCTTCTGAGCTTGCTCGTCCAATTCGAGAAGCTATACACACTCAGCTTGAGAACCTTTTCTTGGATAAGGTTTTCTCTTCTTCTATTCTTTTCAATTCCCCTTATTTTTATTCATAATTGTTAACCCTAATTGCTTTTGGTTTTCTGCAACCATTTCAGGTTATTGCAAATTTAGGCCTCTGTGTATCTGTCTATGATATAAAATCCATTGAGGGTGGGTTTATTTACCCTGGAGATGGTTATCCAACATATAAGGTATGAATTCTCATGCCTTGATTTTTAATACTTTTTATGCTTCTTGAATCTTTATCCTCAGATTTAATTTGAAGTTCAACATGATGAGTGTGAAGTTTATGCAGGATTTTATGATATCTAGACTCAATAATGCGGATATGCCATTTTTTTTTATATATTATGTTTCTTTGAGAATCTTTGAGGCCTGAAACAGTTGTGTTTTTGAAGTAGGGATTGTGTGTATGATTGTTTGTTGGTGTCAATGTAATAACTTAAGTCTGACTTCTGATATTCCTGGCAGGTGGTGTTCAATTTGATTATGTTTCGTCCATTTGTCGGGGAGATTATGACCGCAAAACTTCTTTCATCTGATGCTGATGGCTTACGATGTATGTCTTAGATTTCAGCTGCTTACTTGATTGTAATTTTCGCTCGACGTAATTAATTTAGTTCCATTTTACATAGTCCTTTGATATTGGTGGATAAGAACCATGCTTATGTGCGTAGTTCTGCTTCATACATCTATTACATGAAGTCTGCAGCATAATGCCTTTTTCTCTTTTCAATTTTTAAAAAAATCCTTTTATTCTTTTAGGCTTCTCCTATTGATAATTTCATGATGAAGTTCAATATTAACTAATCTTCATGGCATAAAAAGTTAAGTTTTCTTTCATACTGTTACTGGGTTAGCCATCCACTTTTCATTGTGTTTTTTTCTGGTTAGAGGAAGCTTAAATATTTTGCTGCTACAACAAAATAGAGTTTGGGATTACTACTGCTTCGATGTCTTTGCTTGTCCTTATGTCCGTACTTAGCATTAAATTCTTGCTAGCAGAGCTAATTTTTTGTGTTTTTCATTTCTATATTTTGACTTATGACACCATCCAATGTTTGCATATTGTGAAAGATATAATGATTGTCTGATGTTGCCATGCTTAAAGATAGTTCATGCTTAGTAAGGTTATATTCGTGATTTGTGATTTGTAGTATCACTTGGATTCTTTGATGACATTTATGTTCCCCTCCAGCACCTACCTAGCCCAAACGAGTTTAAGGCAGAATCAAAAAATAGGTTTTGTTACCCTTACCTACTTCTCAGCTTTATTTTGATCTTCATAGTATATTTGCTTGCATTCTTTTCTTCTTTGTAAACACTGTAATCCATCCTACTAGATGCATATTTATTTATGTGCTAATATGTTGTTTTCAAAAGTACAGCACAAAAGGAACATGGTACTGGAAATATGATGAGCAGTCATTTCCTATTGATGATAGCGATGTGGTTAGCATTCTTTGCCTAATGTTAGTTGTATGCTTGACAAACAATATATACATATGCTAAATTTTCGCTTCCAATGTGGCAGATCAAGTTCCGCATTCAAAATGTGACTTATCCTTCAATCCCAATTGAACAACCAAAAGAATCAAAACCTTTTGCCCCTATGTTGGTTACTGTAAGTTGGCTCTTTTTTTTGACTCACTTTTTCTGCTTTCTTCATTTTTTTTTTTTTTAAATTATTTCTCTAAATATTTTAGTCTACATGAGTGAGATATTGAGACATATGGCTTTTGCATTGTACAGAAAGTATTTGTTTCTTGGAGTCCTAGTGTTAAAAACAAATAGAGGGTATGGGGTGAGAATTTTCATGTATGAGCTCTATACTAAGATTCAATTTAACCAACCAAGTTTACGAGTCTTGGAGTGGCATATTCACAAAGTTTGTGAAGATGTTTTTAGAATCATAGTAAACTTGCATTATCTAACTAGAATGGTGGCTGTTAGCATTGCATACTTTTGGAAAAGTGACTTATCACCGAATCTATTTTGTAGGGATCAATAGATCATGACGGACTGGGCCCTGTTTCTTGGTGGCCCGGGCAAGAACAGGATGCGGAAGAAGGGGAGGAGGCGGAGGAGGCAGTGGCAGAGGAGTGAATGTGACTATTTTGTTCAATCTTCAATATTTTTAGGGTACATAAGAAACAGGTTGTAGTTGGTAGGACGCCAGATTCATTCTTGCATGATTGCAACTCAACAACACTGAATATGCTTATTTGTTCAATTCCTTCTGGTATGTAAATTACTTAGTGAAACCATTGTTTGCCCTTTTAATTTTACCTGAATTACTTTTCATGCAAGAATAGGAAAGTGTTTATTCATATGCTTCATTCATGAACAAAACTAGTTCTGAACTTCTGATTGAACTTTGATATCCATATTCTAATCTGTTTTCCGGAACCTTGAGTTGGATATACATGTGAAGTATGGATAAGCCAACATCATCATCATATAAAAAGTACTCTATATTATTCCAAAAAAATTTATATTTATATTTACATTTTTTAGTAACCAATGTTTTATCTTATATATTCATTCAATTATACATTCTGACATCAACAAAAATAATTATTTTTTACTATCAGGTATCAATGTGTCAATAATAATTAAAAAAAAAATGGATGGACACCAAATTTTTTTTTAATAAAAATGGACATGATTGAACGACTATAAAAAATGATTTACACTAGAATTAAACTCTAATTTTAAAAATTTGTAAATTCTTATATGATAATATTTTTTATAGAGAAATACATTCTTCATTTATATGTTATAAAATTTCTGAGCTAACAGTTTCTAAAAAGTGAAAAATCATAAAGTACTAAGTCAATCTTTTACAATTCACTTAATGGTGAGAGGTTTGTTAAGTGGCGTGGAGTTATATAATTAGAAAGGGTTATATTATTTGGTACCAAAATTAGTTATTATTGAATAATACACATTAAAATGTAAAATATATATTAAAAATATAAAAATTATACATATATTTATGTATAAACATATGGTGATCGATTAGAGTGGTTAATTTTGTTATAGAAATTGAATTCTTGTATTCAAAATGATTAAATCTTAATTCTACCACCCTTAGTAAATTACATAAATAGAAATTAAATTCTAATACTCATAGAATTACAAATTTAGACATTTTAATCTTTATTGAAACAGTTAACTAAACTTTTAAGGAATTTTAATTAAGTTTCTAAGAAAATTTAAAAGATATCTTAGTCCTCGTAAATATTGACACACCTAATCATTGTAAAGCAATGTAAGTTTACTTTGTGTACATAAAGAGTTAACACTTTACACTGTTATTTACTAACGATAATAAAAGTGACATAGTCTACTAAAAACAATTGTAATGCTAGGGACAATAATACAAAGATACAATATTTAATATAACAGTTATAATTGCTGCGGAATAACATTATGGAGTCATTTGAAAGCAAATAATTAAGTTATCATCAAAAATTTATATGAGTTATTATGCGTAACTCATATATCTAATATAATTAATCTTGGTGTACACCTCTTTTTGATGTACACCTCTAACTAAGTCTCAAACGTAAGTTTTTACTACTAGAATGAATATGTTTTTTAAAGCAAACGAACAGATTTTTAACCTGTTCATGTTAACTATAAAACATATTCGTTATATATATAGATTTCTGTTCGTGCACGAACAGAATTTTACTATTAGAACGAACATGTTTTTAAAAGCAAACGAACAAGTTTTAAAATTTGTTCGTGTCAACTATAAAAACATGTTCGTTTAGGACTTGGTTGGAGGTGTACACCAAAAAGAGGTGTACATGTAGCATTACCGATCCAATATTAAGTTATCATCCAAAATTTATATGACTTATCATCTATATCTATAATATATGCTGGTTTCTTATTGATCACAATGTCTTAATTTCTAATTTTTTTTATAATTATATATCCATAACATTCATAATTATATATTTGTAATATCTAAAATTATTTATTCATTTCAATAATAATTAATGAATACTAAATAAAAAAGTTTGGGCTGTTTTGACTTTTTTTTTTTTTTTTTCGTCTCCCGAACTTTTGCCTCTTAGAAATTGAATTGGTAATTACTATTTTTTTTTCGAACTAAAGTGTTCTGCTAAAAACTCTTTGAAGA